>JACEEZ010004413.1:25000-27500 GCA_016584305.1 Chionoecetes opilio | reverse complement strand
GGGAGGTTGCGGCGTTTAATTAAGGATAATATAATCGACACACCTGTATATATTGCTTTATATGCATTCGAACAGCTGGAGTTAAAGACTGGAATGTGTGACCTGTCAACTAACGAAAATCAACAACTTCACACACCTCACTCTTACACAATTTTCTGACAATACCATAGGATATTAAGAAGCACTGACACCACAATCGTCTTCCTGAGCAAATTTTGCATCGCATTAGTATACATTTATAACTGTAATGTAAGTACAAGTATACGAAAACAAGGGTTAAGTAAATCAGTGCATAAACATTTTATCCCACTTGTTTGGCTTCATCACCTCATTGCTCGGCTACTTATGATCACATTTAACTTTAAGCACGCTTCCTGAATCTGCACACTTTTCTGACTATGACGGTATAGGATACGTACCAGTGTGAAAATATCTAAAGCCTGAAAATAGTCATTTGATCTTTGTTTTGCTTATCTCAGCCGCCGCATCGCTTTCTCATGGAACCAAGTTGTTGATTTAAACGACGGTGAGCGTTTTTTGGGGGGGTACAGCAAGATAAAAGTGACCGCTTGCAAGCGAAATTTATCTGTCTCCCACACAGAAAATTCCTTTAGATACCGTCATATGTCGTTTTTTTCGTGTTTACCGTTGCGTACATCGAGTTTTATCCTAGGGTGGAGCGAAAATGACCGTTTTTGCAGCTTTTTCTATGATTCGTTTGGAATAGTGGGGGAATTGTGCGAAATCGAGTTATATATACGTAAACAAAAATTGAAGTCTGTACTAAATGTTTTTAAGGTGCCCCAAACATGTCAAAGATTTGGTTTTATGACCAAAGAAATGTAATGATCATAATATATCAAAATATTTTTTTTTCTTCAATATTTTGTTGGAATAGCATGAAAAGTGTTCACGAACACATGCATTTGAATATAAATGTTGTACAAGCTTTCCACGCAGATTTTTTGAGGTGCCCCATAGAGGTGGAAAATCAATATTTCATCGAAAGAAGAGTTTTTTTTAATACATTGAATATTTTTGTTCGATTCGAATCAAATTATTCCAACACTATAATAAGATAGATTGGAATGACCCATACACTTCACAATATCACGAAGGCATCAACCCACACACTTCCAGCAGAACAACGTCAGAGCTGCCTTCATACCGCTATCATTCATTGTGTTTGGGCCACCTATAAATATTAATAGATTGGTTTCATCCTTTTTTGTGCACATACTATGGTCATTCTGCGGCATATTTTATGTATTCCGATCTAATAAAAGTAACTTGAAAATGTAAAAAAAAAAAAATCAGAATTATATTATTTTCATATTTTCGATTTCATCAGCACTTGGGACACCTGAAGAAATTGTATGAGACAAGTGAAGTTTTTGTAACTGTAATTTGGGTTACATTGGCACAATTTCCCAACTATTCCGAGCCATTTATATAAAAATAGTGTTTTTCGCTCCACCCTATTCTATACTCGTGTGGGACGTGTGCATGCGTCAGTTGGCTGCAGGGTTACCATTTGGTATTTTTAATTACCAAATTAGGGAAGATTTTGTCACGAAAATTCCATCTGGTAATGAATCACATGATTTGGTATTGGACTAAAGTTTAGTATTGAATAAATCATTCACACATACATACAATAAAAATCATACATGATACAAATCATACATACACGTACAAGTACGCGTCGCATACCCGTCCCCCGCCCCAGCGTGGCGGCCAGTTGGCTGACTGTGAATTTCTCACATGTCCAAGAGGAAAGGTTCTTATGAATTCGGTCGTATGTAAACAGTACCATGCCGACCATGACTCCTTACTCTAATTATACTTTTTTTCTGACCGGGGGTATTATTAGATCTCATAGGGTACGAGCACTAAAAAAAGTTAAGAACCACTGTGCTAGAGAGAAAGAGAAAGAGACAGAGAAGAGAGAGAGGGGAGAGAGAGAGAGAAGAGAGAGAGAGAGAGAGAGAGAGAGAGAGAGAGAGAGAGAGAGAGAGAGAGAGAGAGAGAGAGAGAGGAGAGAGAGAGAGAGAGAGAGCGAGCGAAGCGAGCGAGAGAGAGAGAGAGAGAGAGAGAGAGAGAGAGGAGAGAGAGAGAGAGAGAGAGAGAGAGAGAGAGAGAGAGAGAGAGAGAGAGAGAGAGAGAGAGAGAGAGAGAGAGAGAGAGAGAGAGAGAGAGAGAGAGAGAGAGAGAGAGAGAAGAGAGAGAGAGAGAGAGAGGGGGGGGGGGAGAAGACGGGAATTAACACACACACACATACACACACACACACAACACACACAAAACACACACACACACACACACACACACACACACACACACACACACACAGACACACACACCGTGGGAACTCCGTAGTGCAAGGGTTAGCACGCTCGGTTCACAACCGAAAAGTCTCGGGTTCGATCCCCTGGCCGAGGGAAGACAGACGGGCGGTCTTCTTAAAACTCAAGCCCCTGTCCACCCAGCAGTGAATGGG
>JACEEZ010004413.1:0-20000 GCA_016584305.1 Chionoecetes opilio | reverse complement strand
CAGCCTGATGATGCCAAGTGCCTTGTGCGAAACGTTGCATAAACAACCCCAAGTATACCGAGTGTCTCTTGTCCCCTAAACATCATGATGAATCTACAGGAAATCACTAAGAATCTTCCCAAAGCCCAAGGAGGGCACGTTATAGCTACAAGACGTCACTGCACTACCAACTGGAAAATTCAATAATGAATTTTCCCAGCCAGCCTGTGATGCAATGTGCCTTGGCGAAACGTTGCATAACAACCCCAAGTATACTCAGTTGTTCTTGTCACCCTGAAACTCAATATGAATCTAACAAGAAAATCAACTAAGATCTTCCCAAACAGCCAGGGAGGGCATACGTATAGCTAAAGATCGTCACATGGCACTCAACAATAGGAAATTCAATAAAGGAATTTGTTCCCAGCAGCCCAGCCTGATGATGCCAAGTGCTTGGCGAAAACGTTGCACTAAACAACCCCAAGTATACCGAGTGTCTCTGTCACCCTGAAACATCATGATGAATCTAACAAGAAAATCAACTAAGAATCTTCCCAACAGCCCAGGGAGGGCACGTATAGCTACAAAGATCGTCACATGCACTACCAACTAGGAAAATTCAATAAGAATTTTCCCAGCAGCCCAGCCTGATGATGCCAAGTGCCTTGGCGAAACGTTGCATAAACAACCCCAAGTATACCGAGTGTCTCTGTCACCCTGAAACATCATGATGAATCTAACAAATATATTATATATATATATATATCCAACGGAGTTGGAGGGGTTATGTTTTCACCCCGATCTGTCTGTCTGTCTGTCTGTCAGTCGGTCTGTCTGTTTGTTAGTGTACAGGATTTCTCGAAAAGTTACGAATAGATTTGGACCAAACTCGGTATACCACGTCTGTTTGGTATTAGGAAGAACTGATTTAATTTCGTATGAAATCTATTGACAACTGTTGCCATGGCAACCAATTGATGAAATATTCGGCCGGAGGTATGCGCTCATACTGAGTGCATATATATATATATATATATAATAATATATATATAATATATATATATATTATATATATATATATATATATAGATATATATATATATATATATATATAATATATATATATATATATATATATATATATTATATATATATATATATATATAAAATATATATATATATATATATATATATATATTATATATATATATATATATATATATATATATATATTATATATATATATATATATATATATATATATTATATATATAATATATATATAATATATATATATAGTATATATATATATATATATAATATATATATATATGTATATATATATATATATATATATGTATATATGTATATAGTATATATATATATGTATATATGATATATTATATATGTATATATATATTTTATATAGATATATAATATATATTATATATATATATATATTATATATATATATATATATAAAATATATATATATATATATATATATATATATATATATAATATATATATATATATATATATATATATATTTATATATATATATATATATATATATATATATATATATATATATATATATATATATATCATATGCACTCAGTATGAGCGCATACCTCCGGCCGAATATTTCATCAATTGGTTGCCATGGCAACAGTTGTCAATAGATTTCATACAAAATTAAATATGTTCTTCCTAATACCAAACAGACGTGGTATACCGAGTTTGATCCAAATATATTCGTAACTTTTCGATAAATCCTGTACACTAACAAACAGACAGATTGACAGACAGACAGATAGACAGACAGATCGGGGTGAAAACATAACCCCTTCAACTCCGTTGGCGGAGGTAATTACATTATATTACATTGCATTACATTACATTACAAAGCATTCAGAGTACATACGTAGCCTACCACACAACAATTGACAACTGATTTATTCTTCATCAGAGCTTGAGTCGGCAATGTTTATTATAAAACTTTCTAGAACTTTGTCCACTGCCATATCTTTTCGTATATACTCCTCTATTTTTCGGGTGTGATTCATGCATTTCTGCCGGTTTTCTTTCGTAACATTACCGATGGCATCTCTTGTGACCTCTTCAATCCTGGCCATGCTTTGGTTTTCATTAGAGTTTTTCTTCCGCAAGTCGGCCTTCACTTTTGTCAAGATGAGCTCTATGTTATTAAAGATGCAGTGGTAGGGAGGAAGCCGTAATATCTCATTTCCTTGACTAAGAGCCATCATGTCTATTACATATTTTTTTGCTCCCTTATTAAGGTCTACAATTTGCAGCAATTCAGCTTTTGTGTGGGATGCTTCGTGGGAGATGTTGCTGCCAGTGAGCCACTGAATAATAGCACTTTTTGTGTTGTTTCTGGTTGGGGCCTTGTTTATAAATTTAGAATGGTATGAGGCATTATCCATTACTATAAAGGATCTGTTCGGTATGTTTGGCAGTAGCTGATCCTCAAACCATGTCTTAAAGCACTCATTATTCATCGAATCATGGTAATCGGTTTTGGTGTTCCGAGACCTGAACATGAGCAGTCCATCAGGCATGAAACCATTGTCTCCACCAGCGTGCAGAACGATAAATATTGAGCCCTTCCCGGTTTCTAGTTTCGGGCCAACAGTCCCATCAAGTGTTGCCCAGCACTTATTGACGCTCTCATTCTGGTTGACCCAGGTCTCGTCGAGATACACTTCTGCGCGTGGTTTATCGGATTTCCTATTTTCCATAAGTATTCTTATGTATTTGTACCGCTTAGCTGCAATGTCCTTCCGCTCCATTAAAGTATGCCTTCCACTTTCCACCTTCTTTAAATGGAAACCAACTTTTTTAATCACATTATAGAGAGATGTTCTTCCACCTAAAAATCCATTGGGGGTTCCTTAACTCTCTCAAGTAAGGAGTCCAGCGTGGGAGTTTCCCCTCTTTCATAAAATGAAATGATTTCTCTCCTGATGCAGTCCTCTGTGAAGCTGTCCACATTCTCCATCACAAGAGCCACTCGACGCTTTTTGGAGGGAGGTGAATTAATTGTGCCCTCTCGAACTTGTTTCTTTATCCGTGTCAGTGAGCTCCTTGATATGCTCGTGACTGCCACTGGCTTGGCACCAATTTCAGTCTCACTGAGCAGCACATCGGGTTTTCGGAAATACTCATGTACCCTCATGACAATATTCCTTGTGTGGCTTGTGAATACTAGCTTGGACTTGCGAGCGTTCATGGGTGGTGAGTCACTGCCCTGCTGGCCATCGCTGCCCTGCTGGCCATCGATGCCCTGCTGGCCATCGCTGTCGTGCTGGTCATCGCTGTCGTGCTGGCCATCGCTGTCGTGCTGGCCATCGCTGCCCTGCTGGCCATCGCTCTCGTGCTAGCCATCGCTGTCGTGCTGGCCATCGCTGCCCTGCTGGCCATCGATGTCGTGCTGGCCATCGATGTCGTGCTGGCCATCGCTGCCCTGCGGCCAATCGCGGTCGTGCTGGCCATCGCGGTCGTGCTGGCCATCGCTGCCCTGCTGGTCTCCGTTTAATCCATACCTGAAAAAAGCAGAATTGCACATCAATAAAAAAAAAAAATTGCATTGATAGTCAATTAAAATAGGGGTCCAGACAAAACCCCCTAGGACAAAACGCCCCTCGGACAAAACCCCCTAGGACAAAAACCCCTTGGACAAAACCCCTGAGTTAAAGTGTGAAATAGGACAAAACCCCCTCAGTTTAATACCATTAACATTAGAAGAAAAATATAATATAAGCAATTTATTACTAATTGAATCATGAAAAATATTATAATCTTTCTTTGTGTTTGTTCACTCCACCTGATCATTGTTATGTCTACCTGAGTCCTGTAATTCCCCATCTACCCTAGATAACACTAAAGTCGCCAGGACAACGTTTCTTTTCGCTTTACAGACGTGTGGTGGCGTTAATATTTACATTTCTACATCCATGATTTCAGAAAAGTTAGAAGGGGCTATCTGGAGAGTCTGTCATTTTGTGTCTTCATCTGTGTCATATTATGGCTATAAATGAACAAATTACGTTTATTAATTTCTCTCTCTCAAGTAGCGACGTTGATAACGGGCTACACTAAGGTCGCCATTTAGTGTTTATGTTCTGAGCGTCCTCCCGCCGTCGTCGTCGCCCGAAAAAAAAACGTAGTGGAATTTGAAACCGTATATACTTGCAGATACAAAGCATAAAGCAACGCTGAAACAGGGTAGATTATACAATCATGATGTAAACTACTGTGTATCATCTTCAGTGGCACATACAAATCAGTAGTAATGCTATAATTCGTAACATATGGCGCCTGGTGACATTAGGGCAGGTGGCGACTAAAGTGTTATTTACGGTAGCTAGTAGCTGGTAGAGGTAAAAACCTATCAAACCTATCAAAACCTATCTATCAAAACCTATATATTATATAGTGAATGTAATATTTTACATCTCAGAGAAGTGTTCATAAACTACAAATAATAAGAAAATAACTTATGATTTAAAAAGTTCTTGTATTTTTTGTCCTAGGGGGGTTTTGTCATACACTCATTAAAATAATACGACTGATAATATGAGCAAAAATGTATAAAGAAGCATCACCGCTTACAACAATTATAATTATAAGAAACGTACCTTATGGATCGTTGAATGAGATGAAAGTAACAGGGTAATATCAAACAGGATGCAGATGGAGTGTCTTCGCTGTCGATGGTGAGCAGGAAGTGAGGGCAGGAAGGATGTTCACACGCTTTGCAGGACATGGGTGTGGCTGACCCCACCCCGCGATGGTGCCATTATCTTGGTAAACTGTAACTCGCTTGAATTCACTGTGATTATCCTGTTCTTGCAGGGTACATTTCTTCAACTTGTTTAGCTATAATGAGACCCGTAATGCACACAAAAGTAAAATACAACCCTTGTTGAATTGTTATAGTTAGGGTGAAATTCACGTAGCAACAGTGCAAGGTGTTCTCGTCTTTCACCTGTGACCTAAAATATCGCCTCAGGGGAAAGCCTGGGTCGCGAGCCGCAGGTACCTCCCACATACCCCTGTTAATCCCTTAGGACCTTGACCCACGTCAGACTCACACACACACACAAACACACACACACACACACACACACACACACACGTCCGCGCACAAAAAAGTTATATAAATAACAGAAAATTCAAAATTTTATATCTACTTAATGACCTCGCTCGCCTAATTATTAGTCACTTTTAAAGCTTATGATGCAATTATGACATCAGGAAGAGGAGGAAGGAGAAACATCATTGAATCATTGTTGAATATTATTTTTATTTTCTCTCTCTCTCTCTCCTCTCTCTCTCCTCTCTCTCTCTCTCTCTCTCTCTCTCTCTCTCCATCTCTCTCCCCTCCTCTCTCTCTCTCTCTCTCTCTCTCTCTCTCTCTCTCTCTCTCTCTCCTCTCTCTCTCTCTCTCTCTCTCTCTCTCTCTTTTCTCTCTCCCCATCTCTCTCTCTCTCTCTCTCTCCTCTCTCTCTCTCTCTATCTCTCTCTCTCCTCTCCTCTCTCTCTCTCTCTCGTCTTTTCCCCTGTGACCTGCTATAACGCCTCAAGGCAAGGCCTGGTAGGAAGCCTCAGGCCTGAGGTCATTAGGGGTGGGAAGACAGGTCAGGTTAAGGGTTTGCTTGTTTGAACTCTAAAAGGTTACTGCGCTGTCAGGTGACCCTTTTCAACTCCTCCCTCACTCAGAAGTTTACGACCCTTTATATTTCCTTTTCAATATATCGTGTTCATGAAGAGTATCTGGCTTACTTTTGTGACCATGTGATAACACATTTACTAACGATGATGAATTGAGGACTTTCATGCACTCAAAGCAAATATATGGTGTGTTGTTAAAGAAACAACGAAGGACTGTAGGATGCCCGTTTTCCACTGAATTTTTTCAACCAATGGGGAGTTTTCAAGGCTAAGCCGCCAGATGTCTCTCACGCATCACATATCCTCTGCCCTTTGAGCCTGAATGATCAATCATTTACCGTAAATTCCCTGTACTTTTTCGAGACATATCAGAACTACCCTTCAATACAACAACTGAAACAGTTCTTAATAAAAAATGTAGTTTATCATTCTATTTGTCTGCAATGGATGAAAATATTGGCAAAAGAATTGAATATTTGAACACTCAATCTTAAAAAATCGTCTTTTCATGAAAACACGCAAGTTCAAGCAGAATGAGGCTTCAGGAAATATCTACTTGTAGTTAAGCATTCAATGAGTACCTGCTTTAGGTGTATATGTCTCTCTTACGACGAAAATATAACCAAAACACAGTGTGGCGTTCAGCATCTCCACAGAAACCATCCCGCCGGCAGGATTTGCTATAGCTCACTTTCCTGTTGTCATCACACACTCAGCACCGCCGATCCCTTATACCTCACGGCTCACATCCCTGATACTCCTAACCCCTCAACCCCAGAGGCTGTCATCCTAAGTATCATCACCCGCTGATCTCTTCACACTGTCTGTCCTCTACTGGAATATTCGCGGCATCCGCTCCCATATACCGGAGACTCGTCTCCTTATTTCGTGAGCTTCAACCTGAGCTTCAAGTTATGCTGCCTCCGAAAACACTTTCTTATTTACTCCCATATCCTGATTTCCAATTACGATTTTGTTTCCTGTTATTGCCATGTTTGTCCTCAAGAAAACAACCCATATGTTTCTCTAAACGTAAATTCTCACTCTACCGAACTGATTGTCTTTAAATTAAGACTCCCTGTTTCGCACTTACTGATTTAGTCTTCTTCCTCTAACAGATAAACCTGTTGACATCGGATAAACCAGAGGACTATAGGGTATTCAGAGGGAATTAAGGGTTGATTGATTGATTCAGAGAGAAGGGGATTGAGGTGGAGGTAGTACGTAGCGGCGGAGCTATTTAGTAAACAATCATTTATACTGTCTTGCATACAGGACTGTCGTTGAGTTGCCAAGCACTTTAAATTACTTCATGGTTAAATGTTCGTCGTAAGAGAGACATATACACCTAAAACAGGTACTCAGTGAGTGCTTAACTACAAGTAGATATTTCCTGAAGCCTCATTCTGCTTGAACTTGCGTGTTTTCATAAAAAGACGATTTTTAAAGATTGAGTTTTCTAATATTAAATTATTTTCCTAATATGTTCATCTACTGCAGACAAATATAATGATAAACTACATTTTTTATTAAGAACTGTTTCAGTTGTTGTATTGAAGGGTAATTCTGATATGTCCCGAAAAAGTACAGGGAATTTACGGTAAATGCAGGCTCAAAGGGCAGAGGATATGAGAGCGCGAGAAACATGCTTGAGCGTGAGCTTATTAGAAAACTCCCCATAAGAGACCACAGCGAAGCTGGCCTGACAAGCTCCACCTCGGGGGAGGGGCATGTGGCTCTAACGTTCCTGAA
Source organism: Chionoecetes opilio (assembly GCA_016584305.1). Classification (NCBI taxonomy): domain Eukaryota; kingdom Metazoa; phylum Arthropoda; class Malacostraca; order Decapoda; family Majidae; genus Chionoecetes; species Chionoecetes opilio. The sequence continues at coordinate 12,569 of JACEEZ010004413.1, read as the reverse complement.
CCGTGTATAGCAGGGAATTTTGGGAACGTGATAACTATTTAGTGCAAGGAGGGATGAGGAGAATACAAAGGAATACAAAGGAAACACAACAGCAACAGACCGATAGGTCTTACAAGACTGTTGCTTTAACTACACTTACATAACTAGAATAATAAGAGAGAAAGGATAGGAAGTAGAAGGCTCCTCCCCACCCACCCAGCCTCCAGCCGAAGCTCGGCCGGAAAAGAAGTGAATACCATGAAATATTAGAAAAAAAAACGCATGAATTTGTGAGAAAGTTTGAAAGCTGTAATCTATGGCTAACTACTACTAGTTTGTGGGGGTAGGTTTAGTGCTTGATGATAGGTATGTTTGTGGTTTTGTAATGGTGTGAAAACAGCTGTGGAGGGTCATAGGGGGTGCGGCTGCCTTGCCCTGCGCCTTTCTTGGGAAGGAAGCAGTCAATCAGGCCCAGCTCCGTTCAATCCACTGCGTGATGGTGTACTTCCCAGTAGGACGCCGCTACACTCAATTGCCTCCTGCAGCAGTGACCCGGTACCTTAAATCCCGATGGTGGTCACTAAAATGTCAGGACCCTACTGAACCACAGCCCGTCACAGGTCGAGAGTATAGTAGTGGTAACGTAACTCGGCTGGGCTATCTGTGTGTGTTATGAGGTTCTAATGTAGGTTGGTGTAGGCTCAAGTGGGAAGTTCACGGGTGGTGCGGCAGCAACCTTGCCTGGCGCTTCTTGGGAGCAGCAGTCAATCAGCCCCAGCTCGTTTCAATCCACTGCGGTAGTGCATTTCCAAGTAGACGCCGTGCACTTCAATGCCCCCTGCAGCAGTGACCCATGGTAATAAACCCACGATGGTGGTCACTAACTGACAGGGCCCTTACTGAACCACAGCCGTCACAGGTCAAAAGTTGTAGTAGGACCGTTAACTCGGGGCTGTCTGAGATAGTGTGGGAGGGGTTGGTAGACGCGACTCGCATCATTTTACGCAATGAGAGTGCAAGTTCAGAGGCCCGCGAGATAAATTCTTATTTCCGGATAACAGTGACAACCGGGGATTTGATATGGAAATATTTATCGAGGCGACTTTAAAGATTCTATGTATTTGAGGTTTACTACGTCTGAACGGCCAGCCCATTCAATACGTTTACAACACGGTTTGTGAAGAAGTACTTTGCTGTCGTTCGTTACAAACCGTTTCTGCTTATTTAAATCCGTTGTTTCTAGTGAGCTTGACGGTCTAGCGTGAAAAGATTTTCTGGGACTCGTTCGTAATCAGTTGAAGATTTTACATACTTCGATGAGGTCACCTCTGATCCTTCGTTTGTTAGTGGGAATAAGTTAAGTTCTTGGAGCCGATTTTCGTACGATTATTCGCAATCTAGGTATCATTTGGTCGGTTACTCTGCGCTGTATTTTTGTATTTATCTATGTCCTTTTTATAATAAGGTGACCAGATTGCACACAAGTATCTAGATGGGGGGACAAAAAGCGAGTTAAAAAGAGTGAGTATAAACTTTTTCAGAATTTTGAAACTGGAAGTTCGGTCCATAAAGCCAAAACCAATTTATGCAGTTTTACTACCTCTAAATTTGGTTATTCGGTTTGAGACTTTCGAGATTATAACGCCTAAATCTTTTTCTTTATCAAACACTTGTTAGTGGAAATCGTTTCATCAACGTAACTTTTATGAGGGTTGTTATACAGATATGTAGTACATGGCATTTGTCAAGGTTGAAATTAATTTGCCGTTTTTGACCATTCCGGTTAGCGTCGTTTAAGTCGTTTTGTAGAGTGGCGCTGAGATTTGTAGAGGCTATGTTTGTGATTCGTGTCATCAGCAATTTCGATACCTGCATGTGATTCCCTCGTTCAATGTCATTTTATGTATATTAAGAACAGGATAGGGTCGAGGAACGATCCTTGAGGAAACACCACTATTTACAGGGTCCAGTCCGAAGAATTTCAATTATACCACCTTTGTTTACGATTTGACAGCCAGTTTTCTATCAATTTGAAGATGGACTGTTATACATGACTTTTACTTTGCTAATGAGGACGCTTATGAGAGAACTTTGTCGATACGCTTTTGTGAAAATCGAGGTAAAATACGTCTATGCCTGTGTTGTCGACATTTTGAATACACTATTGTAAACAATTCAAAGTAAGTTTGAGGAGGCATGGCGTTTATTCTTGACCAGCTGCGAGTCTTGATTATGTCATTTCTTCTAAGAACTTAACGATTTTGTCTCTTATGATGGATTCCATTAATGTTCCAGCAACTGATGTTAAACTGATTGGGCGATAGTTCCGGGACTGCGACTGGCTTCCTTTTTTAAATAGGTATGTGACAATTTGAGAGTTTCCCGAGAAGGAGGAGGGTTACACGGTGAGAAGGAGGAAGAGAAGGGAAAGAAGTAAGGAATAGCGGAAAAGGAAAAAGAGGAGGAAAAAACGGAGAAAGAAAAGACAGTGCTAGGAAGATGGGAGGAGAAGGAATGCAGAGAAGAAGAAAAGGAAGATAAATTAGAAGAGGGAAAGGAGAAATGAGGGATGTGAGAAAAAGAAGAAGGTTGAGGAATGTATATGCAGAGAGAGAGATAGGGGTGCTAGAGAGAGAGAGAGAGCGAGGTGGAGAGAGGAGAGAGAGAGAGAGAGAGAGAGAGAGAGAGAGAGAGAGAGAGAGAGAGAGAGGGAGAGAGAGAGAGAGATGAGAGAGAGGACGATGAGACGGAGAGAGAGAGCAGAGAGAAGAGAGAGAGAGAGATAGAGAGAGAGAGAGAATGACCGAGAGAGAGAGATGAGAGGAGACGAGAGAGAGAGAGAGAGAGAGAGGAGAGAAGAGGAGAGAGAGAGAGAGAGAGAGAGAGAGAGAGAGAGATGAGAGAGAGAACGATGAAGAGATGAGAAGGAGAGAGAAAGAGGAGAGAAAGAGAGAGAGAGAGAGAGAGAGAGGAGAGAGAGAGAGAGTTATTGAGAGAGAGGAGAGAGGAGAAGAAGAGGAGAGAGAGAGGAGAGTTGGAGAGAGAGAGAGACGAGAGAGAGATGAGAAGAGAGAGAGAGAGAGAGAGGAGAGAGAGAGAGAGAGAGTGAAGAGAGAGAGAGAGAGACGAATAATGTGAAACTGGTTAAAAAGAAGAAATATTTCGGATGTGTTTTTGCAACGAACGAACGAACAGCGAGAGAGAGAGAGGAGATGAGGAGCGAGAGAGAAGAGAGACGAGATGAGAGAGGGAGAAAGAGGGACGAGAGGAGCGAGAGAGAGAAGAGAGAGAGAGAGAGAAAGAGAGAGGAGAGATGAGAGGAGAGAGAGAGAGGAGGAGGAGAGAGAGAGGAGAGAGAGAGAGATGAGAGAGAGAGAGAGAAGTGGGGGAGAGAGAAGAGAGAGAGAGAGGGAAGAGAGAGAGAGAGAGAGAGAGAGAGAGAGAGGAAGAGAGAGAGAGAGAGAGAGAGAGAGAGAGAGACGGAGATGAGAGAGAGAGAGAGAGGAGAGAGAGAGAGAGGAGAGAGAGGAGAGAGAGGAGGAGAGTGAGAGAGAGAGAAGACGAGAAAGAGAGAGAGAGAAGAGAGAGAGAGAGAGGCGATACGTATTTTACTAATCTAGAGTATAAAATTGCCTTTGGTCAGTCCGGGAGAGTTTTTACTGCTGGGAAAAAGATGGCGGCAGGGGTTGAGGGGTGTCCGGGCGCCTTTTCTGTTTAGAGACATAGAGAAGGCGGTGGTCGGGGCCATGACTGAAATACCTAATACAATCGTTCGTTAGAAGAATTTGATTCTAAAGACAATGATTATAAAATGTCATAAAAGACATTGAGATGTTAGTGCAAGGTGGATCTAATGATATTGCTTATTGGCTTATTGGTTCGCCTAGAAGGGAGTTTAGGTATTCCAATGGGATTGGGATTTCATTGATTATTTTTTAGCTTGTTTTTATAATATCATTTTTTTGGATAATTTAATGTTTTAGGTAAGTTGTTTATATATTGTGATGTTCTTTATATGTTAGAGGCCACTTACTTGTAGTCGCCAACCTGTTTTTTCAGTATGCACCTCTTTTTAGAGCAGGAGTGTATATGGGGCTTAGGAAGTGCTTATTCTTACAGTTATTTTCTTAATTGGAAATTCCTCTGAAATAGTATATGAATTCATGAAAAATAAACTTAAAGGATAGTCCGTGGGACGATTACATTGGGACGTTATTCCAATTTACCTTTTCTAAATCATAAACTAACGTTATTGATGACTAGAGTCAGTTATACACCTTCTTATGACGAATGCTGGGGGATGAATAACGCATGCTTTGAACTTGTGATATTACTCGGGAAAATGGTCTGAAATATCTGAAATTGATTACATTTCCCGACATTTACCTCTGCTGTGTTGACCATATGTGGTCAATAATTGTGGTGGTTGTATCTGTGCACTTCGGTAGGTTTTGTGGTTAATGGACCAATAAGAAAATGAATACATTAGATTACAAAATTCCCGAACATTAATGTCACGCATTTTAACAAATATAAACTGAAATTACCAAATGCAAAGATGCCTTGAAAAATGTATTTCACCAACGCTAAGAAAAAATATCGAGGAACAGCATTTAAAAAAATGCTATGTTGCCACTCGGTGAATCTATTTTAAGTACATAATAATAATGTTTTCTGTACTCATAATTGTCGTTTGAACACCCAATTACATCTATAAATGTATTACTACTTTTGAAAAATTCACAAAAGAGCTATGGAAATAATAACAATCAGAAATGTTACAAGGCCCTACACCACCACCATGTGCGTTCCTACAATTAGTGAACTTTTTTTAGATGGCAAACTGGTATAAAGGAAAAAAAGGTGAGGGCTCAGCCTAATTTCTGTAAGACCAAGGATATTACATTAAGTTTATATTACATAGAACATTATCGATATAGGATTGCAAATTTGTAGGAATTGACCGTATACTCATGAGTTAGGATGGTAACTTCATTGTTGTTAGGTAATGAAACCTTGTCATGTGAATGTATTTGATCTAGGAAAATTTATGTGGCTAAATTGTGTTGTAACGATTTATCAACATTCAAGTTACCGTTATATTTATCCTCAGCCCTTAAAACCATCAAGGTCATTAATATCTTGTATGTTGGAAGTTCTTGTGAGAATGAGAAAATTATAATAATAATAAAAGTAACATTAATACTTGCCATAGTTAGTACTAGTAGTAGTAGTAACGGTAGTATCAGGTAGTTAAGCAGTAATATAAATAATATCAGTGGTATAACAATAGTATTAGTGGTACCTAGTACCAGTAGGCTGAAGTAGTAATTACTCGTAGCAGTGGCCAGTAGTAGTAGTAACCATGTAAGTAGCCGTATTAAATAGGCAATAGCAGTAGTAGTAGGCAGGAAGTAGTAGCAAGTAGGAAGTAGAGTGTAGTAGTTTTAGCAGTAGTGGTACGTATCAGTAGTTAGTAGTTGTTATGGAAGCAATAGCAATGTAGTAGAAAGCAATAGTAGTAATAAAAGTAGCAGCATCAATAAAACATATATGTATTTGCAGGTAGTAGCAGTAGTAATGGCCAGCCGCAGTAGTAGTCACAGAACAGCGTAGCATTAATGGGAAATGTAGTAGTAGTGGTAGTCGTGGTAGTATTAAAACCATAGTAGTAGTAGGAGTAAAATTAGTAGCAAGTACAAGATAGTAGGGGTTGAGGAGTTGTGGTACATAGTAGTAGTAGAGATATGATAATATTAGTAGATAGTAATAGTAGTAGTAGTAAATATAGAGTAAGGGGATATATCAGAATAGTAGTAACCCCATTAAACAGTAACATTAACAGTAGCAATGAAAGTAGTAGCAATGACAGTGATAGCAAATAGTACTGTAACAGTAATAATGAGACAATAGTAGTAATAATATTGTGGCGGTAGTCGTGGTAATGGAAGAAAATAGCAATAATATAATATGGCATAGGTATATATTAATACAGATTACCATTAGGACATGAAACTTATCCTATTTCTTTATTATGCGGTTCCTGAGAGCTTCTGATAACGACCTGTAGTGTCACAGAATGCTCCCGGTCATCCACTGGACCCGTCTTCGGACACCCTTTCAGTACCTTCAGGTGGCTGTACCGTACGATCAATAACAGCACCAGCCACCCGTACTCCCTCTCGACTGCACCGTCAGCAAGGCGACCCATCCCGACGTGGCAGAAACTGCTCCCTTATGACGTCGCAGCACCAGCGTAGTGGTACGCTCAAGCCGCTACGTCTCCACCGAGATGTAAGCCACACGCGAGCACCTACGTGGGGTGAACCGAGCAGCCGGCACCGAGGGATCGGACGATCGTGGTCAATTCTGTCACGAATTATGAGTCGTGTGTGTTGGAAGAAGTGCTACTTTGCCGTCTTCCTTGCACTTTGTTATTAAGGGGAACTGTTTTTGCTTTATTTCCATTGAAGAAGGGACAAAGGTATTCATTTATATATATCCTGTTCCTTTAAGTCTTCTTTGAATCTCTTATAGAGAATGTCTGTTGCTAAATTCTACGAACCGAACGGACGATGGTTCGAGATAGGATGAGAAGCAGCGGGTCCTACCCGGTGAGCACGGTCGAGGTTCACAGAGGGTAGTTGTATCTTGTCCTGCAGTAATTGTCACATTTATGCTGTCGGTCCCAAAGTTTCAACCGACAGCTGCTCCCTTGAGCGATGATCCTTAATTGTTGAGTCTGGAGTAAATCTTCTTGGTTAGTTTTACATCGGTGTTCATTTTCAGCGACCTCGTGACTGAAGTCTTCAACTGCCACTGTTTCTCGTTGTTAGATTCTGAAGAACCTCGACGTTTATCTTCAGTCCAGTATTCGGATTGGGAGAATTCAAGGCTTCTTATGAGATCCGTCATAGTGCCATCAACTATCGGATCCGTTACCTTGAGTTGATCACCACTAAATCCAATGCAGAGCGAAAATGCGCGTTCATGAGATTCCAGTATAATCTTAACAGCGTCAAGATCCACGGTTGTTAATCACTGTGTGGACTAGGAGCAGAGCAACCAGATAGGCACGTCTGGTCACCACGAAGGGTGGTGACCAGACCAGTGTGTGTGTGTGTGTGTGTGGTCGCTTGGAATCGCTGGAGGACTGGCTGGTTATCCTCTGCGGCACTTGCGTATGCCAAGACGCCCGTCCAGCTTGAATCGCCGGGCTTACAGCTTTATTATTACATAATTATTATTATTACTTCATATTATAAATTATTACAATTTCGAGAGGAGGAGGAGGAGGAGGAGGAGGAGAAGGAGGCATTCGCGCCTCTGTTTCGTGCCTGCACCTCCTTGTCTTTGCTACTTTAGATTTGGAGTTAGCGATGCTTGTTAGGAACGAGTGATAGAACGTGAAACTACCTCACCGTTATGGAAGGCGATGTAACTAATTTATGTTCCCTCTACTATAGTCTATTCACTTAAGCTGGATTCCCGGGAACTGCTCGATGCCTACCCGAGAATGTAAGGACGTCGCTGATTGGCTGATGCACTCTGGGTGGGTTGTGATGGTGGTGGTATTTTGCCTCGCCCCTCCCAAACACACATGCGTTGCCTCAGAAAAATATTTATATTTATTTGCTTTACTCACCTCTTACTCAAGATAGGCCTATTTTGGTTGTATCACTGAATCCAGCAGGCATAACTGTTGCAAACTGGCGCCGTGACGGGTGAGCACTGAGCAGTTGCTCCCTACAGGAAAGATGAATTCTCATGAGAGCTATCAGAGGCTCACCCGTCACGGCGGCAGACTGCAACAGTTTTAGTTTTTTAGCCATTTTGACCATCTACTTTGTTCTTATTGGTACGTGCTACATACCAAAAGAAATGGAAACGTGTGGGAATATTGAAACAGTGATTGAAAATGTAATGCGAGCAAAAATGATTGAATTACAGCGAGTTGAAGCAAAAAAAGCAAGACAATATGTTTATTGTCCAAGCAAGCGAAGCGAGCTTGGACACCTATTTCAGCCGAATTCATGATTTGGTACTAAATATATTGGTGAATCTGTCATATAGGCTTGTAAAATGTTTACTCCACGAATATGAGCAAGTCTAGAGTGCATATTGGCTTGTAAAATGTTTACTCCACGAATGGGGGCAAGGTCTAAAGTCCAAATAGGCTTGTAAAAGTTTACTCCAGCGAATTGGGGCCAAGGTTATAGAGTGCCTACTAGGCTATGTAAAATGTTTACTACCACGAATGGGGGCAAGTCTAGAGTGCATATAGGTTGAAAATATTTGTTAATCCACGAATGGAGGCAAGGTCTAGGTGCAGATATGGCTTAAAATATTTACTCTGCGAATGGGGGCAAGGTCTAGAGTGTATATATGACTTTGTAACAAAGTTTACTCCACGAATGGGGGCCAGGTCTGAGAGGAAGGGGTTCCCAAACTCTTCAGCTCATGACCCCCTACTAGAGTTAAAATTTTTCATCGCCCCCAAACATTTAAATGAAAATAGGTATAGTTATGAAAAAAATCTGTTAATAAATACATGTTATGATTAAATGAATATGGGGATATTATAGTAGTACTTTATAGGTAGTAGTAAGTAGTAGTAGTATAGTAGTAGTAAGTAGTAGTAGTAGTAGTCGTAGTAGTAGTAGTAGTAGTAGTAGTATGTAGTAGTAGTAGTAGTAGCGTGTGGAATGTACTGGATACGGCTGCCCATCATCAACGTGAGGATGGGAATAGCTCGCTCGCTCAGTACGGGAAGCGGACAGGCATTATTCCCGTACAGTACGATCTTGGGACAGAAGTGCGGGGAGAGAGAGGAGTGTGTGTGTGGAAGGTGCGTGGGCCGGGTACAGTCTGATCGGGTGACGTCACAGACTAGCACCGAGTTAAAGTCAAAGCCGTCTCATATAGGGTGACACAGAGGTGGCTTTGGTACCACTCGCATAACGGTTGTTGGCAGCTGTTGCGTGCTGACACTTTCTTTCAACATAGCCATTCATCGCGCCCCCTAGCCATATTGACCCCTTTCGACCCCCTGGCGATTCATCGTTCGATTGGATAGTCCCATCGACCCCTGGGGGTCGATAACGACCACTTTGGGAACCCCTGTCTCTAGAGTGCATATTGGCTTGTAAAATGTTTACTCTGTCTGTTTCCTGTGCGAGCTTGGACACGTTCCACATTTTTAGTGTGGACGTCTATTTCCTTGTACACTATTTTACTTTACATCAATTATCTTTATATTGGTGTAGTCTTACTGTAATTTTTTTATGGTCAAGACATGCAGCAATGTAAGCATCATGAAAACTATGGTAGGCTCAGTGTTCCTAAATATAATCTGGTAGCTTGGTAATATCGGGTAGGAGTACAACATTTCAATGCACTGAAAATCTGAAAAGCCGCCTACTCTTGTGATACTCAGTCATGACTTTATTTTTTCCCTATTTAGTTATGAATAGCGTGTTATTGTTGAACAATCACTGCCTAACTCACCGATACAAACAAAATAGGCCTATCTTGTATAAGAGTTGAGTAAGGCAAAGAAATATGAATATTTTTCTGAAGCAACACAAGGGTGTATGGGAGCGGCGAGGCAAAATACCACCACCATCACCACCCAGCCTGAGTGCATCAGCCAATCAGCGACGTCCTTACATACTCGGGTAGGCAGCGAGCAGCTCCCAACCCAGGAATCCAGCTTCAGTGAATAGACTTAGGGCCAAATTGTTAAATGCCACCTTTCCCTTCCCATGACGGGACCATACGACGAGTTCTCAGCTCTACACGGGGACCCAGAGTAACGTTGAAATCATCCGCGTCTTTTCCTTCAGTTTAGTTCGTCACGGTAAGGTGGTATGCGGAAGGAGTACTATGCCACGTCTGTGCTGTGCAGAAATGTATCGCCTTAAGAAAAGTCAGTGCAAACTTCGGTGGAAAATAATAGTTAGCGTCTCAAAAACAAGGAAGTGAGTCGTGACTGAATTAATACGAAAGTACGAAAACAAGTGTGCCCCGCCCCGCCCCGCTCCGCCTCGCTCCGCCCCGCATTTGCCAGCGCGCCTGCCAGACGCCGAGTGCACCGCTCTGCCCATTCCGCCCGTGTCTCCCGGTGAGATAACAAACCATTTGTATTACGCACAAAGATTAATTTCGTCAATAAACAAGTAAAAAGTAGCACAAAGTCACTGAAATGTCTTTATCTTATCTAATAATGGGATGACAAGTACAGAGATCAGCGCCCGCGAAGGGAATGGTGAAGACATGGTCTGTGCTTGGTCTTCGTTTCTATACCTTCACCGCGATGCGACGATATCCGTCGCGGCTCAAAACAATATGACGGTACCAATTACGTGACGAAGTACACTCTTCACCGAAGGGAACATTTGACAATCTGGCCCTATAGTCCCTCCCTCTCTTTCTATCTTTCTCTCTCCTTTTTTTTCTCTCTCTATCTCTCTCTCTCTCTCTAACCCATCACCTTTCCTTCGTTTCTTTCCTCATTCCTTCTTCTTTCTTCACTCTCAAATCCATCTGCAGCTGTCACCACCCAGAAGCCTGACAGCCCTGTTCTCGGGACACGTCTGGGCAGGGTGGGTGTGGGGGGGGGGCCGGCACGCTAAGATAAGAAGAGACCAAAGGATTGAGGAGAGAGGAGAGAGAGAAGAGAGATAGAGAAGAGAGGACGAGAGAGAGAGAGAGAGAAGAGAGGAGAGAGGAAGAGAGAGAGAGAGGAGAAGAGAAGAGAGAGAGAGAGAGAGAGAGAGAGAGAGAGAGAGAGAGAGAGGAGGACATAGAGATAGAGAGAGAGGAGACAATAAGAGAGAGACGAGAGAATGAGGAGGAGAGAGAGAATGAGGAGGAGAGAAGGAGGGGCGAGAGAAGAGAGACGAGAAGAGAGAGAGGAGATAGAGAGAGATGGAGAGAGATGAGAGAGAGAGAGAGAGAGAGAGAGAGAGAAAGAAAGAGAGAGAGAGGAGAGACGCGAGCGAGCAGAGAGAGAGAGGAGAGAGAAGAGAGAGAGAGAGAGAGAGAGAGAGAGCAGAGGAGAGAGAGAGAGAGAGAGAGAGATCGAGACCGAGAGGAGGAGACGAGAGGGATGGGACCGAGAGAGAGGACGAGAGAGAGAGAAAAGGGGGGCAAGGGGGGGGGGGGGGGGGTGGCGGGGATGGCAGTGCGAGTTTTCCATTGTACTTTTGGCGCGAGGCAAGTCATCACTCCCACTTGGCGACAGCATTATGGAGCCATTAGTCTTGGCTGCAGAGAGGGAGTGTCGAACGGAGAGACGTCGCCTGATGGAGGGCAAAGGTAGTCTTGTTTGTTGATTTGAAGCAAATGTTTACATAAACTAATGAACGCACGAACGAACGACGCTACATTGAGGAACGAAAGACTTGAAAGGCACGTCCCCCTAAGGGTGGTTCAGGGGTCGTGGGTGCCTGGAGACTTCCTTTTCTCTTTATTTCCATCTTTTAATTTCCGTTTTACACATTTTTTCCCTCTGTATACTTTTCCTTCCTTTCCTTCCTCTTTTCTTTCTCCATTTCCCTGCAACACATTTGTCTTCCTCTCTTTCAAGCTTTCTATCCTTCATTCTTTACTTCGTTATGTATTCTTCCTTGATTCAGTTTTGTCTGTATTTTATCAAGTATATTCTGTTTCTCTTTATATTTTCTTCACATCCTTGTCTCTCTGTCTATTTGTGTATCTCTATGTATCGATATCTATATATTTTTATATGTAAATTTGTCCGTCAATCTGTCAATTTTCTATTTTTCCTTTAATTTACCTTTTTCGTCTCGCTTTCTATCATTGGATCTACCAATCTTTCCATTTCTGTCCATTCATCTATGCTTATCTATCTATTAAAATATTGAGTATGCCTACCTTCCTTTTCTTTATTTGACTATCTACCTACACGAATGTTGATTTATTTGTTTATATATTAACATTTGAAGAATCATCGAGTTCATACGTAATTTGAAAAATGTCTTTTTTGTGTCAAACGTAATTTTCAAGTCATATAAAATTCAGGGAAGTAAAATTAATCATATCACCTTACGATTGTGTTATACGAGTGAAGGAATTCTGTATATCATTATATTTCATGGTTGTGTACCGTCACTTCTCAGGAAAAAAAAAAACCATTTAACCAGACATTTATGAACAAAACCTTTTAACTTTTACATGTATTTCATTTCTATAAAACATCATTTGTCGCGCCACCTTTTCTTACTCTTTATTCCCCTTTTTCTTTTTCATTTCCAACAGTTTGCGTTGACATTTCCCAGCGTACCTTAAAAATACACGCAAAAAAGAATGGGAAATGGAATGTTACACGTGTACATATTTTTGGTGCTGCTGTTCCCGTCCCTGATAACTAGATTAGAGGAGACTTGCTCGTTAATGGAAAAGTTGAAAATGAAATAACTCTACATTTTTCCCGTTCGCTGGAAAATGTAAATAATTCTTTTACTTTTGCATCTTTTTTTCAAGCAAACTGGTTTTTTTGCTTCAGTGGGTATGTGTGTGTGTGTGTGTGTATATGTGTGTGTGTGTGTGTGTATGTGTGTGTATAT
>JACEEZ010004411.1:0-29805 GCA_016584305.1 Chionoecetes opilio | reverse complement strand
GAAAAAAACTTTTTTTCGAACTTAAAATTATACCCCGGTTCGCAAATTCAGCCAAAAAATCTCTATTGGTCGTATCTATCCATGACTCGGAAATTCCGATGATGTCGTATTGTTCTGAATAAACTAGTTCCTCTAGATCATGAAATTTGTTACGTATACTACGGGCATTAAAGTAACAAGCTTTAATATCGGGATGGGAAGTTGGGGCTTTGCGGGAACTAGATTTTGGTGCTTTGTGCAAACGAGAACTTACATTACGGGAACTAGAGCTTAGGTTGTTGTCGGAACCTCTACCTGCTGGGAGTTTTTTGATTTGTAGTTAGTTACCGCGTCATTGAGTAGCCTACCGAGTCGTGCAGAACCAACTGAATTTAAGTGGAGACCATCGTTTCGGAAGAGAATCGGTTGGTTATAAAAATGGTCCCATAAGTTTATATATTCAACTCCTTCTTCTTTACAGAGATTTGCGAGACGATTGTTTGTGCTGAAGGCCTTGTTATAGAGAGGAGGAGGAGGAGGAGGAGGAGGAGGAGGAGGAGGAGGAGGAGGAGGAGAGGAAGGATAAAGAGGAGGAAGATGAGGAATGTGTTGCAGATGTTAATTGTGATGTTTATCTATGTTAATATCCTACTGTTAGTCTTGTATCTGTGTTTGTTTTATTTGATAGACTGACAGACAGACAGACAGAGAGACAGACAGACAGACAGACAGACAAGCAAATCAATTAAGAGGCAGACAGGCAGACAGGCAGACACACAGAAAAGCAAATCAATTAAGAGGCAGACAGGCAGACAGGCAGACAGGCAGACACACAGACAAGCAAATCAATTAAGAGACAGACAGGCAGACAGACAGACAGACAGACCCATAAACAGACAGATAAACGTACAAATAAACAAGCAAACAAACAGACAGACAAACACACAGAGAAACAACAACAAACAACAGAGACATACAGGCAGACAAAAATATAGACTGAATCCTTATTGATCGAATTATTTGTTAATTAATCAGGTCATATAGTGGATGAACTTCCCACAGACATCCACGTTTAGAACCAAAAAGTCTGTGCTGTTAAATTTTTCATCTGTATTCCTTTGTATCCGATCCGATCCGACGGTGTTTGGGGTATAATGCCTTGTCAACGGCACCCCTGCGTTGGTTTTCTGCAACTATATTCCTTTTGTTGCTTGTGGTGTTACTGCTGAGTGTTCTGTTCTTTTGTTGCTTGTGGTGTTACTGCTGGGTGTTCTGTTCTTTTGTTGCTTGTGGTGTCACTGCTGGGTGTTCTGTTCTTTTGTTGCTTGTGGTGTTACTGCTGGGTGTTCTGTTCTTTTGTTGCTTGTGGTGTTACTGCTGGGTGTTCTGTTCTTTTGTTGCGTGTGGTGTTACTGCTGGGTGTTCTGTTCTTTTGTTGCTTGTGGTGTTACTGCTGGGTGTTCTGTTCTTTTGTTGCGTGTGGTGTTACTGCTGGGTGTTCTGTTCTTTTGTTGCTTGTGGTGTTACTGCTGGGTGTTCTGTTCTTTTGTTGCTTGTGGTGTTACTGCTGGGTGTTCTGTTCTTTTGTTGCTTGTGGTGTTACTGGTGGGTGTTCTGTTCTTTTGTTGCTTGTGGTGTTACTGCTGAGTGTTCTGTTCTTTTGTTGCTTGTGGTGTTACTGCTGAGTGTTCTGTTCTTTTGTTGCTTGTGGTGTTACTGCTGAGTGTTCTGTTCTTTTGTTGCTTGTGGTGTTACTGCTGGGTGTTCTGTTCTTTTGTTGCTTGTGGTGTTACTGCTGAGTGTTCTGTTCTTTTGTTGCTTGTGGTGTTATTGCTGGGTGTTCTGTTCTTTTGTTGCTTGTGGTGTTACTGCTGAGTGTTCTGTTCTATTGTTGCTTGTGGTGTTATTGCTGGGTGTTCTGTTCTTTTGTTGCTTGTGGTGTTACTGCTGGGTGTTCTGTTCTTTTGTTGCTTGTGGTGTTACTGCTGGGTGTTCTGTTCTTTTGTTGCTTGTGGTGTTACTGGTGGGTGTTCTGTTCTTTTGTTGCTTGTGGTGTTACTGCTGGGTGTTCTGTTCTTTTGTTGCTTGTGGTGTTACTGCTGGGTGTTCTGTTCTTTTGTTGCTTGTGGTGTTACTGGTGGGTGTTCTGTTTTTTGTTGCTTGTGGTGTTACTGCTGGGTGTTCTGTTCTTTTGTTGCTTGTGGTGTTACTGCTGAGTGTTCTGTTCTTTTGTTGCTTGTGGTGTTACTGCTGGGTGTTCTGTTCTTTTGTTGCTTGTGGTGTTACTGCTGGGTGTTCTGTTCTTTTGTTGCTTGTGGTGTTACTGCTGGGTGTTCTGTTCTATTGTTGCTTGTGGTGTTACTGCTGAGTGTTCTGTTCTTTTGTTGCTTGTGGTGTTACTGCTGATGTGTTCTGTTCTTTTGTTGCTTGTGGTGTGTTACTGCTGGGTGTTCTGTTTCTTTTGTTGCTTGTGGTGTTACTGCTGGGTGTTCTGTTCTTTTGTTGCTTGTGGTGTCACTGCTGGGTGTTCTGTTCTTTTGTTGCTTGTGGTGTTACTGCTGGGTGTTCTGTTCTTTTGTTGCTTGTGGTGTTACTGCTGGGTGTTCTGTTCTTTTGTTGCTTGTGGTGTTACTGCTGAGTGTTTCTGTTCTTTTGTTGCTTGTGGTGTTACTGCTGGGTGTTCTGTTCTTTTGTTGCTTGTGGTGTTACTGCTGGGTGTTCTGTTCTCTTTGTTGCTTGTGGTGTTACTGCTGGGTGTTCTGTTCTATTGTTGCTTGTGGTGTTACTGCTGAGTGTTCTGTTCTTTTGTTGCTTGTGGTGTTACTGCTGGGTGTTCTGTTCTTTTGTGCTTGTGGTGTTACTGCTGGGTGTTCTGTTCTTTTGTTGCTTGTGGTGTTACTGCTGAGTGTTCTGTTCTTTTGTTGCTTGTGGTTGTTACTGCTGGGTGTTCTGTTCTTTTGTTGCTTGTGGTGTTACTGCTGGGTGTTCTGTTCTTTTGTTGCTTGTGGTGTTACTGCTGAGTGTTCTGTTCTTTTGTTGCTTGTGGTGTTACTGCTGGGTGTTCTGTTCTTTTGTTGCTTGTGGTGTTACTGCTGGGTGTTCTGTTCTTTTGTTGCTTTGGGTGTTACTGCTGGGTGTTCTGTTCTTTTGTTGCTTGTGGTGTCACTGCTGGGTGTTCTGTTCTTTTGTTTGCTTGTGGTGTTACTGCTGGGTGTTCTGTTCTTTTGTTGCTTGTGGTGTTACTGCTGGGTGTTCTGTTCTTTTGTTGCGTGTGGTGTTACTGCTGGGTGTTCTGTTCTTTTGTTGCTTGTGGTGTTACTGCTGGGTGATCTGTTCTTTTGTTGCGTGTGGTGTTACTGCTGGGTGTTCTGTTCTTTTGTTGCGTGTGGTGTTACTGCTGGGTGTTCTGTTCTTTTGTTGCGTGTGGTGTTACTGCTGGGTGTTCTGTTCTTTTGTTGCGTGTGGTGTTACTGCTGGGTGTTCTGTTCTTTTGTTGCTTGTGGTGTTACTGCTGGGTGTTCTGTTCTTTTGTTGCGTGTGGTGTTACTGCTGGGTGTTCTGTTCTTTTGTTGCTTGTGGTGTTACTGCTGGGTGATCTGTTCTTTTGTTGCGTGTGGTGTTACTGCTGGGTGTTCTGTTCTTTTGTTGCTTGTGGTGTTACTGCTGGGTGTTCTGTTCTTTTATTGCTTGTGGTGTTACTGCTGGGTGTTCTGTTCTTTTGTTGCTTGTGGTGTTACTGCTGGGTGTTCTGTTCTTTTGTTGCTTGTGGTGTTACTGCTGGGTGTTCTGTTCTTTTGTTGCTTGTGGTGTTACTGCTGGGTGTTCTGTTCTTTTGTTGCTTGTGGTGTTACTGCTGGGTGTTCTGTTCTTTTGTTGCTTGTGGTGTTACTGCTGGGTGTTCTGTTCTTTTGTTGCTTGTGGTGTTACTGCTGAGTGTTCTGTTCTTTTGTTGCTTGTGGTGTTCTGTTCTTTCAACCTATTTCCTCTCTTCCTCCAAAAGGTGAACAAGACATCTCTGGTGTATTTTATTTCTTGTGGGTTTTCAAAGTTGAATAATATGTTTCCTATTATTTCATGTATATTTTCATTATACGGCTGCTGTAATTTCTGTCATTTATTTATTTCCATATTGTATTCCCTTGCCTTCCCTGCGTCTCCACCTCCTCCTCCTCTTCTTCTTCTTCTTCTTCCTCTTCTTCTAACTCCTCCTCCTCTTCCTCCTCCTCCTCCTCGTCATCACCATTCCTCTCAACAGACTCAGATCATCGTTTTGTTTGCAAGAACGGGAACTTTAAAACACATGCTATTCCACTATTTTATTCCACCTATGCATAAAAGATATTATTCTTTCTCCACCTCCCCTCTTTCCCTCTCCCCTCCTTCCCTCCCCTCACTTCCTTCCTTCCCTCCTTCCTCACCCCTCACCCTTCCTTCCCTCCCCTTACCTCCCTCCTTCCCTCCCCTCCCCACCTCACCCCCTCCTCTTCACCCCTCCTTCCCCCCACCCTTCTCTCCTCCTTTCCCCTCTTTCCCTCCCTTCCTCCCCTATCCCCTCTTCTCCCCTCACCCACACCCTCCTCCCCTCACTTCCTTCCCTCTCTTCACCCACTACTCCCCCCCCTCCCTCCTCCCCCCCTCCTCTCCCGCCCTACTCCCACCCTTCCTCCTCCCCTTCCCCTTTTCCCCCGCACCAAAAAACTAACAAGGAAGCGATGTAACAAAAATGACAACACGATGTTTTTAAGGTTTGGAATTGTTGACATAAAAGTTAAAGTTACTGTCTGGATTATTTTGTTTTGATGTTGCCTTAAAGTTACTTCCTGCACTGTTATTTTTTCTTTTTTGGTGTGTGTGTGTGTGTTTTGTGTGTGTGTGTGTGTATGTGTGTGTGTGTGTGTCGTAAGCTGTGGTCAGTTGCGTGGTATTTTAGTGAGGTTACAGGACACACACACACACACACACACCACACACACACACACACACACACACACACACACACACACACACACACACACACACACACACACACACACACACACACACACACACACACTCCTACAGCATATAGAGAAGAGGAGGAATTTAGCTATTTCCGCTGAGATGAAAAATGGTGGAGGAAGTCAACCTCTCTCTCTCTCCTCTCTCTCTCTCTCTCTCTCAGTCTTCTCTCTCTCTCTCTCTCCTCTCTCTCGTCTCTCTCTCTCTCTCCGTCTCTCTCTTCTCTCTCTCCTCTTCCTCTCCTCTCTCTCTCTCCTCTCTCTCTCTCTTCTCTGTGTTTCGTAGTAGTTTGTTGCCTCATCTATTTCCTGACCACCACCACCACCACCACCACCACCACCATAACTCGCCTAACACAGCTAACAACACGATAATGCGGACCTCACTGACCCAGCACACACACACACACACACACACACTCTCACACACCCAGAGAGAGAGAGAGAGAGAGAGAGAGATTTTCGCGTTGTTGAAATGATCTCTGC
Organism: Chionoecetes opilio; assembly: GCA_016584305.1. Classification (NCBI taxonomy): domain Eukaryota; kingdom Metazoa; phylum Arthropoda; class Malacostraca; order Decapoda; family Majidae; genus Chionoecetes; species Chionoecetes opilio. Next base: position 24,343 of record JACEEZ010004411.1, on the reverse strand, counting down.
TTTTAATTCTACATAAAGTTGATGTGAATATTACTTGTTCTATATTTTTCCCAAGTTGTTATTTTACCATTTAACAAACTTTTATTACTATGATTTTCTCCTCTCTGTAGTACTCTCATTTACTCTTACTACTCACTATACTTATTTATTGACCTTATTCTGCACAACCATTACTCTCTCCTACTTTCTCTACTACTCTCACGGTACCTGGAACTGTCGCCGATAGGAACACTCGCCGACGTCGACGAGTATTCCTATTTTTCTCGTCGGCGAGTGTTCTCATTACCCGTGTTTCTGCATTCAGGGATTAAATACCAACAATAGCCTGAATAGTTAGGCTAGGTTATGTGGTTAGGTTAGGTTAGATTTCTTTTCATATATTACAAGTTGATCTGTTGCCGAAAATTTCAAGGTCGACGAGTGTTCCAATGTCGGCGAGAGTTTCTGGGTTGGAGTTTCGTCGAGTGTTCCTATCGGCGACAGTTCCATAAACCACTCACTTACTCATATTATCCTTAACTTTCCTCTACTCCTATTCCTCTCTTACATTCTATTATGTATTACTATTCTATACAAACTACTTATTGGTAGTACAGTAGTTTCTTTTTATAAATTTCTGCTCTAACTTACTCTTCCCTCTATTTCACACACCCCTTCTCTTACTAACTAAAAACTATCTTATCCCACCACTTACTAATGTAAAACTATCATCTTCCCACACAGGACAAGACTACAAGCTTTACAAGGCGTCTATAACAAGCTTAACAAGGCGTCTTTAACAAGTAGTCCCGTGAGGCGAGACTGCACACGGTTGGTACCCCTGCCTGGCGCTGTGTGAGGTTGGCAGCCGTGAGTCGCTGTTTGTTTACATCTGCACGTGTGGCGGAGGCTCGTCAGAACGTCTTACTAAAGTGCCCAAAAAGGTATGTTCTATATCTCCTATCGTGTTTTAGGTAGTTTTAAAAGAAGGCCAAGATGTTTTGAAAGGAGGCTGGATAATTTAATGGATGGGGATGAAAGGTAGGTAGTGTTAAGTAATGGGAACTACCACGTGTATAGGTCTCACACACAGCCTCTTGTAGCTTGGCGGAGGCTCGTCAGAACGTCTAACTAAAGTGTCCAAAAAGGTATGTTTTATATCTCCTATCGTATTTTAGGAAGTTTTAAAAACAGGCTAAGGTGTTTTAAAAGGAGGTTAGACAATTTAATAGATGGATAGGTGGATGTAGGTAGTGTTAAGTAATATGAACTACTACGTGTAGGTCTCACTGCCTTGTAGCTTCCTTATTTTCTTATGTTCTTATGTGTGATGCCATTTACTGATGTGTTGTGTATTGTATCATTGTGTATTTATACCGTGTACGTGGTACATTATACTTGAATATAATAAGTAGAGGCAGGGCAGAATACAGTGTATTTAAAAACTCACAAAAGTATTTTAATACTGTATTTAAATACATGACAACCAATGTATTTATAAATACATTTATAAATACACAAATGTATTTAAATACGTATTTAAATACAAATTTATTTAAATACTGCCCAGCTCTGGTACTCGTATAGGTTAAGACACCTCAATTTGTGAGTAAGTCTTTGGTAACGACTCCCTGGTTATGGTTTTAAATGGACCAGAGGAACCATAGAATGTATATAAGGAAAGGTTTGCCTGAGGAACGATGAGAAAACAAGAGAAAAGGAATTCAAAACAAGAAAAGCCAGATATTTGAAGGACGTCACGTAATGGAGGTGTCCGAACTGTCACGTAATGGAGGTGTCCGAACTGTCACGTAATGGAGGTGTCCGAACTGTCACGTAATGGAGGTGTCCGAACTGTCACGTAATGGAGGTGTCCGAACTGTCACGTAATGGAGGTGTCCGAACTGAAGCATTAGTCTTTGGAAGGGTTTGGCGGCACGGGGTGGACGGGGCAACAATATTCATAAGGGTTAAAGGTTTTTTTAAATATTTAAAAAAAGGATGAAAATGGATGTATAGAGAGACGGGACAAGCTGGGTTATATCCTGTGTACTAACTACTATTACACACACACACACGCACGCACGCACACACACACACACACACACACACACACACACACACACACACACGCACACGCACACGCACACACACACTTGACCATCGCTGTCCTTTATTTCCCTCTCTTTATTTCCCCTCTCCCTCTCTGCTCTTTCTTTTTCTTTCTTTGCTCTGTTAAGTCTCTCTCTCTCTCCTTACCTTCCTCTTTCCCTTCCCATTTGCCTCCAGGTTTTCCTCGCTCCTTCTCACCGGTATCTCCACCCCCCTCCCCCCCCCCCCTCCCTCCCAAAACAAACACACCCTTTCCCTCGCCTCAAAAGCATTCATGTACCACGGGCAAAAACAGTGTGCGATCTTTAAGTCTTGCGCTGCCCGAGGCCTCACCGGGTTTGCAGGAATGACACAAAACAAGCGCCGATGGGTCCCGCGCGCCGCTGCAGATACACAAACACGGTGAAGAAAAAAGCCGCGTTTGATGCCGCCACGTAAGAGCCGATTCATCGAGGTGGTGAGCCGTGGGCGGTGGGCGGGGACAGCTTTGTGGGCGGCTTGATGAGGAGCGGCACGTGGAGGAGGTCTGTATGGGTGGCGTGCACTCGCTCCTATTCCTCCTCCGCCTCTTGCATAATTCATTGGTCGGTGAATCTGTGTGCTTCCCCGAGGCCCCGAAACTGCTGAAGAGGAAGTGAAGGGCTGCGGGCCCCCACCTGGTGGCGCGCACCCTCCCGGGTGTTCATCCAGGCATGTACTCATGGCCTGCACCTGCGGCAGGCTGTAGGGCTGTATTTCCAGGCCCTCAGGACGCACAGGTCGCCGCCGCCTGAGCAGGTTCTCGGTAGAGGCGCGGCGGCGGGCGCACCAGACGGGGTCATGTTGGATGTAGTATTTGCTGTGTCGCTGCCGGTATTGCTGTGTTCTTGTTTGTTCTTTGGTCTGTGTTCTCTAAGGTGTGCGAAATGATAAAGGTTTTCAGTCACTGGCTTGGCCAAGATCAGTGCTCCATGATATATGGCAAAGCCTCAGGCAGCTGAAGTGTCCCACGGGCAGCCCAGCTTCCGCCCCATGGCAGGGGTGGACGCGGTCACCTGCGTGAGTCATGACCTTGACCTTTGCCATACATAGGTAGTACAACTAGTATCAGGGTATTGCCCGGGGTAATACCGGTATCGAGGGACGCTGATCCAGGTATCTGACATTGGTAACTTGGAAATTTGCATAAAACTAATTAAAATTCATAGATTTATGCGGCGCCCGGTGACACTCGCTGAGGCGGCGCGAGGACACAACTGTTATTGCCGCGCCCCCCCCACGCCACGCCTAGCCTCGTACCCCCCCCCCCCACGCCACGCCACGCCGGGATGCACAAACGTTCAGGCGCCGCCCTATAAACGTTCCGCACACCAACGTTTACCTTGCCTACATTACCTTCACTGTTTCACGTGCAATGTTTGTATTTGCTTTTTTTCCATATTCAAATGTTGCCTTGCCTTTGCTCCTGTGTCCGCGGTGGAAATGCCTCCTGTATGTGCGGGTGTTTATCACCCACGGCCTAGGCACGCGCTGGACACGCGATCGCCAACCATTACCCTCCCGGAAAGAGCTTAGACCTCATCGAGACCGATTTTTGGGTAATGCTGGTACCTCACACACCCTATTTCCTTGCTCAAGGGGGACAGTAGGGGAGAGCGGGGCAGGTTGCATCGAGGGTAGGTTGCATCATTGCCTCTAACTCGTATGTTATCACACTTACATCATCTTAATACTACTACTACTATTACTACTACTACTATAAACTACTACTACTACAACTACAACAATAATAATAATAAAAAAAGTTAATGCGAGTTAGAGGCAATGATGCAACCTGCCCTCGATGCAACCTGCCCCGCTCTCCCCTAATGGCCTACAATTGTCAATAAAAGATACGGGACTCACCTGTCTCCTAAGCCGCCTGATTAATGAAAAAAGAAACAAACGATGAAATGAAAGGGAAAAAAAGGGAAGTGAAAATACTCTTCCCATAGAACCAAAAAAAAAAAAAAAAAAAAAAAAGTGCGTTCATTTCTTTTTGTTTTCTCATTGTTCATCTTTTTTATCCCATGCCCCATAACCATTCAACAGTGTCTCCTTGTGTCCCTCGTCCATTTATCGGGAACATTAATTTAGTTTAGTGTTTAAATTGTTGTCATCAATTTTCCATGATTAGATTTGTTTCCCTTCCATTGCCTTCCCCTCTGACCCTTCTTCTCTCTCTCTCTCTCTCTCTCTCTCTCTCTCTCTCTCTCTCTCTCTCTCTCTCTCTCTCTCTCTCTCTCTCTCTCTCTCTCTCTCTCTCTCTCTCTCTCTCTCTCTCTCTCTCTCTCTCTTTATTCCTTTCTTTCATTTTCTCTCATTACCTCCGCCAACGAAGTTGGAGGGGTTATGTTTTCACCCCGATCTGTCTGTCTGTCTGTCTGTCTGTTCTGTTGTCTATTGTTTGTTTGTGTACAGGATTTTATAAAAGTTACGAATAGATTTGGACCAAACTCGGTAACAAGTCTATTTATATGAAGAAGAACTTATTTATTTGGATGAAATCTATTGAAAACTGTTGCCATGGTAACCAATTGATGAAATATTCGGCCGGAGGTATGCGCTCATACGGAGTGCATAATGCATATATATAAAATATTATATATATATATATTATATATATATATTATATATATATATATATATATAATTGATGAAATATTCGGGCGGAGGTATGCGCTCTACTGAGTGCCCCCCCCCTAGTTTATCTCTTGTCTTTGTCTTCCTCCTCTGTTTTGTTTACCTTTCTCTCTCTCTCTCTCTCTCCTCTCTCTCTCTCGTCTCGTCTATCCTCTCTCTCTCTCTCTCTCTCTCTCTCCCTTCCTCTCTGCTCTCTCCTCTCTCGTCTCTCTCCTCTCTCTCTCCCTCTCTCTCTCTCTCTCTCTCATCAAAGAATTCTAATTATTTCTCGCCTCAACTAAGGATCAAGCATGAAAAATGGCTGGATTTCATTTTCTCAGCAGCGAATAGAAGAGTTATGTCCCTCGGGATGAAGATGAGAGAGAGAGAGGAGAGAGAAAAGAGAGAGAGAGAGAGAGAGAGAGAGAGAGGAGAGAGGTGTGGGGAGCTCTTTTGTGGAAGGGGAAATAGATGAGAGGGAAGTGTTTGAAAGAGAAAGGAGAAGAGATAAGGGATTAGAAGAAGAGAGAGAGAGAGAGAGAGAGAGAGAGAGAGAGAGAGAGATAAAGGAGAGAAAAAAAAAGTCAAGTACGCCACTGTATCGCTTTTTCTTCTCTCACTTCTCCCCTTTCCTTTCCCTCCTTCCCTTCTTCCCCTACTTCCCTTCTTCCCTCCCTCATTCCTTCCCTCTCTCCCCCTCCTTCCCCTCTTCCCCTCCCCTTCCCTCTTTCCCCCCTCTTTCCCCTCTTCCCTCTGTGGTTAGAAAAGCCTCAATCTGTGACGAATCCTCCTAAACTTTTGGGTCCAAAGACTCATACACCTCGTAAGATCCTTGGACTAAAACTTTTATCTCCTCCTCTCTCTCTCTCTCTTTTCTCTCTCCTCTCTCTTCATCTCTCTCTCTCCTCTCTCTCTCTCTCCTCTCTCCGCTTCTCGCTCCTCTCTCCTCTCTCCTCTCTCTCAGTACATAAACTTTTCTACCCTCTTCCCCTTCGATTTTCCCCTCTTTCCTCTCCCCTCACCTCACACTGACGAATTGCACCTCATACAACTCTTCCCCTCACTCCTCCTCCTCCTCCTCCTCCTCCTCCTCCTCTCCTCCTCCTCCTCCTCCTCCTCCTCCTCCTCTCCTCCTCCTCCCCTCTCCCTCCTCCTCTCCCCCTCCACTCTCCCTCCTCCTCCCCTCACCCCACCTCCTCCTCCCCTTATCTTCCTCAAACTATCCCTATAAAGCACCTCCCCTCCTCTTCCTCCTCCTCTTCCTCCTCCTCTTCTCCTCTATATCTTCCTCAAACTATCCCTATAAAGCACCTCCCCTCCTTTTCCTTCCCCTCTTTCCCCTCCATCATTCCTCCTCATTCCTCATTCTCATTCCTTTCCCCTCAACTTTCTTTCTTCCCTCCTTTTAACATTCCCACTTCTCCTTCATCCCTTCACTCTTCTCTTATCCTTACTTTTCTCCTACATTCTCTCCTCCATACGTATCCTTACTTTTCTCCTCCTTGCTCTCCTCCTCCATCTCCTTACTTTTCTCCTACATTCAATCCTCCTACTTATCCTTACTTTTCTCCTCCTTGCTCTCCTCCTCCTTCTCCTTACTTTTCTCCTCCTTGCTCTCCTCCTCCATCTCCTTACTTTTCTCCTACATTCTCTCCTCCTACTTATCCTTACTTTTCTCCTTGCTCTCCTCCTACTTATCCTTACTTTTCTCCTCCTTCTCCCTCCTACTTATCCTTATTTTCTCCTTGCTCTCCCCCTACCCCTTTTTTTCTTCCTTTTCCCCCATTTTTCATTTTTCCCCCTTGCTCTCCTCCTCCTTATCCTTACTTTTCTCCTCTTTGCTCTCCTCCTACTTATCCTTACTTTTCTCCTTGCTCTCCTACTTATCCTTACTTTTCTCCTCCTTGCTCTCCTCCTACTTATCCTTACTTTTCTCCTCCTTGCTCTCCTACTTATCCTTACTTTTCTCCTCCTTGCTCTCCTCCATACGTATCCTTACTTTTCTCCTACATTCTCTCCTCCTACTTATCCTTACTTTTCTCCTTCTTGCTCTCCTCCTCCATCTCCTTCTTGTCCCTGAGAGAGAGCAAGGAGGGAATAGATGTGGACGGATTACTGAAAAAATCTAAAACTTTCTCGCTTTCACGTTCCTTGACCCCTTGCTTCCGATGAGGATTAGAGAGAGAAAGAGAGAGAGAGAGAGAGAGAGAGAGAGAGAGAGAGAGAGAGAGAAGAGAGAGAGAGAGAGAGAGAGAGAGAGAGAGAGAGGACCACCAGCGCCAGTTTACTAACACATATCAGTTAGTGGAACACCCTGATATCACAAACAAACTTTGACAGAGCGAGCGTCCAGGAATTCAAAGTGATGGTGAATAACTGGTTGCTGGACAGAGCCAAAGCCGTCTGTATGTAAAAGCCTGCGCCTGAGATTGATGACGTCACGGACGGAGTCTGTACGAGGCCACCGAGATGACAAGTTTACCTACCTAACTATGTTTATCATATAAAGATATACTGTTTATCTTTCGGAAATGGGTTTGTTTCTATAATAATTATCAAATAAAAAACCGTAAAACACCTAAAGAAAAGCCATTATGAGACTCTCAAGAAATATGCTGAACTTAAACTCTTCGCCATTTAATATTTTGCTCGAAAACATTTTAAAAATGGAGAAAATCAATAGAAGCGGAGTTTAATTAGGGGTTTCCATTGCTAAATTTTTTTTTTTTTTGATAAAGGAATTAGAACCATACATATATTACGTTAACTAACTAAAAAGATCATGAAATCGGGTAATTTTTTTTTCCCGGGTTTATGATGTTATTTATTTATTAACGCTAATTTATGCATGGTTCTACTTCATTTATCAGAAAACAAAATATAGAATGGAAAACTAATTAAAATTTCCCCTTCTATTGATATTCTCCATGTAAAATGTTTTTCCGCAAATATTAAAGGCGAAGAGTTTTAAAATTCATGCATATTTCTTGAGAGTCTCATAATGGCCTTTCTTTAGTGTGTTTTTAAAGGTTTTTTATTTGATAATATTATGAACAATAATTTCCCGAAGATAACAGTATATCTTTTATACTGATAAACATATATTAGGTAGGAAATTACGGCGCCCTTTCTGGCTTGTGGGAACGGCTTTACCCACTTTTGTGATGACGTTTTCCTCCTTTTTCGCCTCCCCGCCCGGGCTTTTTTCATAGAGACCTTTTACAGAGCGACAATGAATGGGTTATGGACTATATAAGGACCCCAAGTCCCCAAATTTAACCCCTTGAAAAACCCCAAACGTTAAATTTCCTTTTTAAATTTTTGGGTACCATTTCCCTGTTAATGTAGGGAATATTAATAGATTGAACCCGTTTTAGTATCCTTTTCCCACTAACTCATTTGGATTTCTTTTCTTTTTTTTTAAATTTTATGGCTTTTAAAAAAACAATTTTTTTTTACCCAAAGGAAAAATTTTGGGCTGGAAGGGGGTTTAAAACCCGGGGACATTTTTTAGGTAACCTTCCCCTTTAAATCACTATAATTTCCCCCAAAGTCATGTTTAATGTACGTTTTTTTTTAAAATTTTTTTCTATTTTAAAATAAAATTAAAAGAGAGAGAGAGAAAGAAGGGGAAGAGGGGAAAAAAAGAAAAGAGAAGAGAGAAGGAGAAAAAGAGAAGGGGAGAGAGAAAGGTAAAAAAAACAGGGGAAAGGAAACACAAAAGATAAAGGGGGAAAATAAAAAAAAAAGAGAGGGGGAGAGACCAGAAAAAAAGAGAAGGAGAGGAGGATTTGATTAAAAGAGAGAAGGAGACGAGAAAGAGAGAGAGAAGAGAGAGAAAAGGGGAGAGAGAGAAGGGAGGAAAAAGGGGGGAGGGTTTGGAGGGATCATTTTTAAATACCATAAAAATTTTTCCCCTTGACCCCCAAGGGAAAATTTTCTTGGGGGAAAATGATGAGGAAAAAAGAGGGAAAAAAGGGTCCCCCTCTCTCTTTTCTCTCCTCTCTCTCCCTTTGCTTCTCCCCTTCCCTCTTCTTTCTTTCCCCCCCCTCCCTCCCTTCTCCCCTCCCCCCCCCCCCCTCTCTCTCTTCCCCCTTCCCCTCTCCCCTTTCCCTTTTCCCCCATTATTCCTTTCCCCTTTCCCCCTTTTTCTTTTTTGTCTTTTTTTTCCTTTCCCCCCCGCACCCTCACAACCCCAACCCCCCCCCCAACCCACCCCCCCCAACCTTCCCTTCCTTCCCCCTCTTTCGGCCCCCAAGGTTTTTTTTAACCCCCTTTCCTTCCCTTTTCCCCCCCGGTTTCCCCTCCCTTCACCCCCCCCTCCCCACCCACTTTCCCCTAACCCCCTCCCTCCCTCTTCCCAAACCCCCTTCCCCCTTTCCTCCCCCCTATCCCCAACCCCCTTCAACCCCTTTTCCCCCTCACCCCCCATTCCCCCCCTTTCCCCTTTCCCCTCCTTAAACCCCCTCCCCTTCCCCCTCCCCTCTTTCCCCTCCCCAACCCCTTTCCCCTCCCCTCCTTTTCCCCCCCTCCCCCTTTTCCCCTCTCCCTTTTTTTATTTTTCCCCCTTTTTTTTTCCCCAAACCCCCTTCCCCCAACCCTCACAAGCCCCCCCCAACCCGCCCCCCCCCACACCCCCCCCAACCCCCCCCCCCAAAAAACCCCTTCCCTTCCTTCCCCTTTTCCCCCCCCGGCCCCTTTTTCCCCCCCTTCCCCTTTCCCCTTCAAAAAACCCCCTTCCCCCCCACCCTTTCCCCCCCCCTTCCCCAACCTTCCCCTTTCCCCTCTTATCCCCTCCAACTTCCCCTCTCCTCTCTTCACCCCTCTCCTCCACACCCCTTCCCCTAATTTCCCCTCCCAAACCTTCCCCCTTCCCCTTACCCTTCCCCAACCTTCCATTTCCCCTCTTATCCCCTCCAACCTTTCCCTCTCCTCCCTTCACCCCTCCTCACACCCCTTCGCTTCCCCTCTTAACCCTCCCCAACCTTACCCTCTCCTCCCTTCACCCCTCTCCTCAAAAACCCTTCGCCTTCCCATCCTACACTTTCCCCTCACACACTTCCCCACCCTCACTCTCTTTTTTTCTTCTATCCCCATCTTTTCCCCTCATGTTCTTTATCTTCTGCCTTCCCCCTCTTCCCCCTCCCCTCCCCCAAACACTCCCCTCTCCTCCCCTCTTTCCCTCCTATTCCCCTTCCCCCCTCTTCCCCCCAAGACCACTCCCACTTCCCTATCCTCCCCTCTCCAAGACACTACCCTTCCTCCCCCTCTTACCTCCTTCCCCCCTTCCCCCTTCCCTCAGTCCTTCCCTCCTCCTCCCCCCTCCAAGACACTACCCCTTTCCCCCCCTCTTCCTCCTCTCTCTTTCCCTTCCCCCCGTCCTTCCTCCTCCTCCCCTCTCCTTCCCCTCTTCCCCCTCTCTTCCCCCTTTCCCCCCAGTGTTGGCCATATGTAGTGTTTCAATATAAGAGGAGCGAGTTTCTATTTTCCTTTTATGTGTTTGTGGGAAAATTGGCAACAGTGTTTTGTAAAGTTTTGAATTTTTTTTCCAAATTTTTTTTATTTTAATTTTTTTGGTGAAGGAATTCTTTAAGAGGACAGAAAATAAAAAGATTGTGGAGGGCGCTTTTTTTTTTGGTCTCTCTCTCTCCCCTCCTCCCCTCTCTCTCTCCCCTCTCTCTCCCCTCTCTCGCTCTCGCTTTCGCTCTCGCTTTCGCTCTCCTTTCGCCCCTCGCTCTCGTTTCTCGCTCTCGCTCTCTCTCTCTCTTTTCCTCCCTCCTCTCTCTCTCTCCTCTCTCTTCTCTCTCTCTCTCCTCTCCCCTCTCTCTCTCTCCTCTCTCTCCTCTCTCTCCTCTCTCTCTCTCTCTCCTCGCCCCTTCCTCTTCTCCCCTCTTTTTAGTCTCCTCCCCCCAAACACTAACTGCACATCAAGATTCTGTGCCATTAGATGATTAATCTAAGGAAAAACAAAAAAAAACAAAACAAAAATGTGAAGCTTACAAAAAACACATATTGTCCATCGTATTAATGTACTTGTTCTATCATCAGCTAAATTTGTATCCTGAGATAAGACTGTTACCCCGAAACAGTCTTTTTCACAAATGTTAAATCAATTGTAATAAAAGTATTGAATCTGAAAATTTCTCTCTCTCTCTTTTCTCTCTCTCTCTCTCTCTCCCCTCTCCCTCTCTTCTCTCTCTTCCTCCCCTCTCTCTCTCTCTCTCTCTCTCTCTCTCTCTCTTTTCCCCTCTCTCTCTCTCTCTCCTCCTCTCTCTCTCTCTCCCCCTCTCTCTCTCCTCTCTCTCCTCTCTCTCTTCTCTCTCCTCTCTCTCCTCTCTCTCTCTCTCCTCTCTCCTCTCTCCTCCCCTCTCTCTCTCTCTCTCCTCTTCTCTCCTCTCTTGACACCAAGGACATCGCCAATTAGCAAAAAAAAACCTTGTACTAAAAATGGCACACTGTTTCCTCCTCCCCTCCTCTCCTCCTCCTCCTCCTCCTCCTCCTCCCCTCCTCCTCCTCCTCCTCCTCCTCCTCCTCCTCCCCCTCTTTCCCCCTCCTCCTCCACCTTTTCCTCACTCTTCCACCTCCTTAACCTTTTTTCTCCTACACATCCACATAGAGAAAGAAAGAAAGAAAGAAAGAAAGATTGAAAGAAAGAATGAAATAAACACAGAAATAAAGAAAGAAATATATGAAGAGAGAAAGAAAGATAGAAAGAAAGAAGGAATGAAACTGACACAGAAATAAAGAAAGAATTATATGAAGAAAGACAGAAAGAAAGAAAGATAATGAAATAAACACAGAAATAAAGAAAGAAATATATGAAGGTAGAAATAAATAAAGTAAGATAGAAAGAAAGAAGGAATGAAACACACACACACAGAGAAAGAATAACACCAGGTCATAACAGGTCAGGATGATTAATGACCTGAACACGAAAAGATAGCAGGTGGATAACAGGTGATCTAAAAAAAAGGAACATTTGGCTGCACGAAAACATTACACAGAACACGCGAGGCTTTAATATTTTTTTCATTAATTCTCGTTATACAGTTCGTTAGGTTTTTTTTTTTTATCATTATTAATTTATATGTTCATTTATTTATCATTTATTTAACTTTTTTTATTTATATGTTCATTTATTTATCATTATTGATTTATATATTCATTTATTTATCATTTATTTATCATTATTAGTCTATATGTTCATTTATTTATCATTATTAGTCTATATGTTCATTTATTTATCATTTATTTAACATTTTTTATTTATATGTTCATTTATTTATCATTTATTTACCATTTTTTATCATTTATTTATCATTATTAATTTATATGTTCATTTATTTATCATTTATTTATCATTATTAATCTATGTTAATTTATTTATCGTTTATTTATCATTATTAATCTATATGTTCATTTATTTTTCATTTATTTTCATTATTAATCTATATATTCATTTTATCATTTATTTATCATTTATTTATCATTATTAATTTATATGTTCATTTATTTTTCATTTATTTGTTCATTTATTAGCCAAAAAAATATCTGACATGTTTCTTTTTGTATATAAATAAAGAATAATCAGGACATTAATTTAGTACCGTTATTAATTTAGTAGACAATTAATTAAGCGTCCTTTGGGAAATACATAGATTTTTATTTTTACATCACTAAGTAGGGGAGAGCGGGGCAGGTTGCATCATTGTCTCTAACTCGCATTAACTTTTTATTATTATTATTGTTGTAGTTGTAGTAGTAGTAGTTTATAGTAGTAGTAGTAGTATTAAGACGATGTACGTGTGATAACATGCGAGTTAGAGGCAATGATGCAACCTACCCTCGATGCAACCTGCCCCGCTCTCCCCTACTGGCCTTTCCAAAGAGGAGAAAAAAATAGGTCACGAAAAGCCCGCTTAAAAGAATAAGTTCCTTGATAAACATGAACGTATAGAATAATTAATATATATTTTTTCTATTTCTATACACACACGTCTAACTTGTCTTCTAACACGACTAACTTGAAAATAAACCTTCGCCCCTTCGTTCTTCGTCGTTCGTCCTTCGTGAATGAAAATAAACCTTCGCCCTTCGTTCTTCGTCGTTCGTCCTTCGTGAATGAAACTAAACCTTCGCCCTTCGTTCTTCGTCGTTCGTCCTTCGTGAATGAAAATAAACCTTCGCCCTTCGTTCTTCGTCGTTCGTCCTTCGTGAATGAAAATAAACCTTCAACCTTCGCCCTTCGTTCTTCGTCGTTCGTCCTTCGTGAATGAAAATAAACCTTCAACCTTCGCCCTTCGTTCTTCGTCGTTCGTCCTTCGTGAATGAAAATAAACCTTCGCCCTTCGTTCTTCGTCGTTCGTCCTTCGTGAATGAAAATAAACCTTCGCCCTTCGCCCTTCGTCATATGCAATAACAATAATTAAAACTTAAAGCCAAGAATGCAATGACGGGCCACCACTCCTAAATTGGCATGTGAAATTATTATCCTGCGTACCCAGTTGCTCTCTCTCTCTCTCTCTCTCTCTCTCTCTCTCTCTCTCTCTCTCTCTCTCTCTCTCTCTCTCTCTCTCTCTCTCTCTAATGGTTGCTTTCTCGCTCATTGCATGCAGATGGCGTTACATGGAGGAGGAGGAGGAGGAGGAGGAATAGGTAGAGTGGAGGAGGAGGAGGTGGAGGAGGAGGTGGAGGAGGAGGTAGGAGGAGGAGGAGGAGGAGGAGGTATAGTGGTGGAGGAGGAGGAGGAGGTATAGAGGAGGAGGAGGAGGAGGGAGGAGGAGGAGGTATAGTTGAAGATATAATATTAATATTTATAACAAAATGCGTTGTGTGTCTTTCTTTATCAAGGAATCGCGATAATTATGGAAAGGAGTAAGAGGAGGAGGAGCTAAATACATGATAGCTGAATAAACAGAAGAAAAAATAGGGGAACATAAGAGAGAGTAGAGTAGGTAAATAGTACAGAGAGTAGATAAGAGAAAGATAGTGTGTAAGACAAGATCATTATGATGTATATATCTAGGTTGCGTGTGTGTGTGTGTGTGTGGTGCGTGTGTGTGTGTGTGTACGTGTGTGGGTGTGTGGGTGTGTGTGGGTGTGTGTGGGTGTGTCTGGACCTTACCTGCCCTGAGCCACACACACACGCACCGCCGGAAACTCAATTCGTCCACCACAGCGCCTACCTAAATTCCATCAGTGGTTTCTAGGCCTACACAACCCTCCCCTCACCCCCCCACGCCCCCCTCACCCCCCCATGCCCCCCTAGCCAAACACCCCACCTTAATTTCCCAACTAATTTCAATCTCAGCCCCAAAGCGTTCACTCTAGCCCCTTGTACAACCCCTGTCCTGCACACACACACACACACACACACACACACACACACACACACACACACACACACACACACACACAACACACACACACACACACACACACACACACACACACACACACACACACCCATCCACCCACCCACCCATCCACCCACCCACCCACCCACCCACCCACATACGCACGCACGCACGCACGGACGCACGCACACACACCACACACACACACACACACACACACACACACACACACACACACACACACACACACACACACACACACGCACGCACCATATGCCCGTCATAAAAATGTTTTGTTTAGATAGTAAAGCAAGGTGCATGAGAGACAGAGAGAGAGAATGTGTGTGTGTGTGTGTGTGTGTGTGTGTGTGTGTGTGTGTGTTGTGTGTGTGTCTGGGTATGTGTCTGTGTCTGTGTCTGTGTCTGCCTGTGTGTGTGTCTGTGTCTGTGTCTGTGTCTGTGTCTGTGTCTGTGTCTGTCTGTATCTGTCTGTGTCTGTGCCTGTGCCTGTGTGTGTGTCTGTGTCTGTGTCTGTGTGTGTGTGTGTGTGTGTGTGTGTGTGTGTGTTCATCCCCCCTTCCTCCGCCCACCTGAGTTGCTTCCTGCTTCAAACCATAATATTTAGATGCTTTAATGCACCTGATGGGAGGATATCTCTCTCTCTCCTCTCTCTCTCTCTCTCTCTCTCTCTCTCTCTCTCTCTCTCTCCTCTCTCTCTCTCTCTCTCTCTCTCTCTCTCTCTCTCTCTTTTGAGGCGACCGTCAGCTTGTTTAATACGCAAAGTGGCTGTTAATTTCTTGTCGGTTAAAGGGTGACAGGGAAGGAAGGAAGGAAGGAGGAGGGAGAGGAAGGAAGGAAGGAAGGAAGGAAGAGAGGGAGGAGGGAAGGAAAGGAGAATATTAATGGTGGAGGAATAAAGGAAGAAAGGAGGGAGGGAGAGGAAGGAAGGAAGGAAGGAAGAGAGGGCGGAGGGAAGGAAAGGAGAGGGAAAGGAGAATATCAATGATGGAGGAATGAAGGAAGAAAGGAGGGAGGGGAAAGGAGGGAGGGAGAGGAAGGAAGGAAGGAAGGAGGGAAGGAAAGGAGAGGGAAAGGAGAATATCAATGACGGAGGAATGAAAAGGAATTAGCAAGGTACCAAAAAAAAAAAAATGAAAAAAATGTAGAATGCAAAGAGACAACACGAAGTCAGGAAGGAAGAAAGGAGAGAGAAGGGAGGGAGAAAGGAGGGAGAAAGGAGAGGGAAGGGAGAGAGAACGAGGGATAAAGGAGAATAATAATGGTGGAGGAATTGGATGATAGGAATTAGGGTGGTACCAAAAAAAAAAAAATTCAAGTGAAGAAAAAAAAAATAATACAAAGGAAATAAAGAAGGAAAGAAGGAAAGGAAGGAAGGAAGGAAGGAAGGGAAGGAAGGAAGGGAGAGAGCGAGGGATAAAAGGGAGGTAAAAGCTAAGAGTAATGATGGTGTAATTACGGAGGAAGTTAAAAAAACGTGAGAAACATTTAAAAAAGTGAAGAATGGAAAAAGATAACACAAAGGAAGGAAGGAAGGAAGGAAGGAAGGAAGAGAAGGAAGAAAGAAGAGGAAGGAAAGGAGAGACAGAAGGAAGCAGGAAGGAAGGAAGAGGAGGAAGAGAAGGAAGGAAGGAAGGAAGGAAGGAGGGAAGGAAGGAAGGAAGGAGGGAAGGAAGGAAGGAAGAAAGAAGAGGAAGGAAAGGAGAGACGGAAGGAAGGAAGAGGAGGAAGAGAGGAGGGAAGGAAGGAAGGAAGAGGAGGAAGGAAGGAAGGAAGGAAGGAAGGAAGGAAGGAAGGAAGGAGGGAAGGAAGGAAGAGAAGGAAGGAAGCTGGTGTCCCACAAGGCAGTGTTCTTGGACCCCTATTATGGAATGTGTTTTTTAACGACCTCCTGATGCTCACCCCGGAGGCACACGCCTACGCGGATGACTGCACCCTCACATTCCCCTGTGACAGTACTGACCACCGCACTACTGTCGCCCTCGTCAACCAAGTGTTGGAGACCATCACCTCATGGGGACGACGGTGGCAGGTTGATCTCGCCCAGGACAAAACACAGGTCATGCTGATCTCCCGGCGACATCACCCCCCAGCCACCCCTATCCCACCCATTCTTCTGGACGGGAAGGTGTTGCCCTTGCAGCCGACGGTCAACATTCTCGGCGTTGAGGTGAACAGCACCCTCTCCTTCACCAGCCACGTCAGGAAGACAGCCTCTAAGGCCGCAGGCAGGTTGAACTGCGTCAGGCGCGTCTCCCACCTCCTTGACGCTCGGGGTGTCACAACCCTTTATGCGGCCCAAGTCCGCTCCCTCATGGAGTACGCCCCCCTGACTTGGTCATCCTGCCCCCCCTCGTACCTTGGTCTTCTAGACAAGGTACAAAACCGTGCCCAGCGGCTCATCTCCCTGAAGGCAGCACCAGACATGCAGCTCGCCCCCCTACAGCCCAGGCGAGACGTGGCCGGCCTGTGCGTCACGTACAAAATCCTCAAGCAGGGCGCCCCGCACCTCGCTATACTCCGGCAGCCGTGGGCGACACCTCACCCATACTCCACCAGGGACGCCAACAAGAGGGACCAACAACTCATTGTTCCCTTCGCCAGGACAGCGACCTTCTTCCGCTCCTTCCTGCCGCGATACAGCAGGCTGTGGAACCGTGTAGTGCGACAGACTGACATGCACCAGGCCGCCACACTCCACATCTTCAAGTGTGCAGTGAATGCCTGGCTGATGCCATCTGGACATAATTAGTCAACTTAACGTGCAGACTAAAGATAGTTATCGGAACCTCACCGGGAACTTTTGGCTGTAAAATTAATATCAAATGTAAAAAAAAAAAAAAAAAAAAAAAGAAGGAAGAAAGAAGAGGAAAGAAAGGAGAGACAGAAGGAAGCAGGAAGGAAGGAAGAGGAGGAAGAGAAGGAAGGAAGGAGGGAAGGAAGGAAGGAAGGAAGAGAAGGAAGGAAGGAAGGAAGGAAGGAAGAAAGAAAGAAAGAAAGGAAGGAAAGGAGAGACAGAAGGAAGAGGAAGGAAGGAAGGAAGGAAGGAAGGAAGGAAGAGAAGGAAGGAAGGAGGGGAAGGAAAGGAAAGGGAAGGAAAGAGTAAGGAGATAAAAAATAATAGAAAGTAAGGAAGGAAGGAAGTAAGGCAGGTAATATCCCTTATAGCGTGCTGAAAACCGAGTCTTTAGGTCTCATAAGAACACTCTATAGCAAAAGAAGTGAAACAAAGGAGGCAAAAAAAAAAGAAAGAGGAGAAGAGAGAGAGGGAGAGAGAGGAGGGAAGAGAGGGGAGAGAGGAGAAGTGAAAAGGAAAGGGTAAGAGAGATGAGGAAGAGAAAAGGGAGAGAGAGGGAGGGTAAATAAAAGAGGAAGAGAAGGAAGGGGGAGAGAGGAGACGGACAGAGAGAGAGAGAGAGAAAAAAAAAATTTTAATACAAAAAGAAATAAGGAGAGCAAAAAAAATGGGAAAATAAAAACTGGAAGCAAAAGAAAGAAAAGAAAAGGAGAGAAAGAGAAAAGAGAGAGAGAAAAAGGGAAGAGAGAGAGAGAAAGAGAGAGGAAAATAAAATAAAAAAGACAAGAAATAATAACAGGCTGGGAAAATTTTTTAGATGAAAAAATGAAGAATAAAAAAAAAGAGAAAAAGAATTGAGGGAAGAAAGACATGAGGAAAAGGTCTCTCTCTCTCTCTCTCTCTCTTCTCTCTCTCTCCTCTCTCTCTCTCTCTCCCCTCCCCCTCTCTTTCTCTCTCTCCCCTCTCTCTCTCTCTCTTTTTCCTCCTCTCTCTCTCTCTCTCTCTCTCTCTCTCTCTCTCTCTCTCTCTCTCTCTCTCTCTCTATCTCCCCTCTCTCTCTCTTCTCTCTTTCCCCCTCTCTCTCTCTTTTGTCCTGAATTAAACCAAAAAAATGTCTTGAGGATATTTTAAAGAATTATAATTGTGTTTTCCAAACAGTGGTCATCCCTCCTCCTCCTCTCCCTCCTCCTCCTCCTCCCCCTTTCCCCTTCCTCCTCCCCTCCTCCTCCTCCCCTCCCTCCTCCTTGTCGTCTCTTACGGTGTTTCAATTAAAGGGCCGAAGTATTTAATTCCTTCATTTTCTCTCTTACCTAAATTTATGTTCTTAGTTAAGTTGCTCGAATCAACTTGGTATGTGTGTGTGTGTGTGTGTGTGTGTGTGTGTGTGCGCATACTATTCTCATGAGTCGATGAAACACACACACACACACACACACACACACAACACACACACACCACACACACACACACACACACACACACACACACACACACACACACTCAAATGAGGCTAATTTAAGTTTGTGTAGTGAAATAAATCCCCAAAAAAATTTATATTATAGTTGTTCTCGCGTTTCTTCCTCCTCCTCCTCCTCCTCCTCCTCTCCACATGGCACCCGCGGCGATGGAGGAGGGGGGGGGGGGGGGGAGGGGGGCCATTAATTAGGCCAAGCGTTCAGGGGCACAAGAGGTAACTAGAAAGAGGCGGGATTTTTTTTTTTTTTTTTTTTTTTTTTTTACCTGTGTGTAACTTCATTTTTTTGCTTTAAGATATTTTAATTTTCGGTTTTCTTTCCCGCCCAAACTTCCAGATTTATTTTCATTTATGTCACTTTTCTATTTTCTCATTCTGGTTTTTGGTTTTTTTTTCTTATACATTTATTTTCGCCTCATTTTTTTCTTTTGTTTTTGTTTTAAAATATAATCTTTTCTCTGGTTACTCTTCCTTCTCTTACTGCTTTTTCTTCCATCCCCTATTATTCTTTCTTCATTACGAGCGTCGAGAGTCCTCACTGGATACGGGATTTTTCTCACATATAAGCGGCCGACCCGACCCGACCGACCATCACGCTTAGCGGCCGACCCGACCCGAGCGATCATCACGCTTTTCAGGAGCTTATATCTTTGGAATCCCGCTTCCGATTGACAAGCGGTCTTCGCCATCTGATGCCCCATTCAATCCCTACAGTTTCAGCGTAAAAAGGCAAAGGTAAATGCAGTTTAGATGGCAGCAGACAAATTTCCTTGCTATCGGGTTTCTACGGGCTCGCTCGTCCTTCGCCGACTAAGGCGTCTTACTGGTTATAATTATCATTGTTTTATATATTATTTCTGTTAATTCATCATCATTAATTCTTTTCATCACATCCTCCTCCTCCTCCCCTCCCTCTCCTCCTCCTCCCCCCCAAACGACTGTTGACCAATAAGGGCACATGGCTTAGGAAGCAATTATGTTCTGATTGGCGATGGCTTTCAAATCGTAAACAAGGGGTAGTAAAAAAGGCGAGGCATCTGATTGGTTAGATGTTCTAGTGGGGGGGGGGCCTCGGGGCCCGGGGTCTTGGGTCCCATTTTTTTTCGATTATATCAACGATCTGGACTGGGGGACTTGTATCAAAAATTTTAAAATTTTTGAGTAAAACCCAAATAGGCGGTAAAGCTAACTAGAGAAAACGCGAAAAATCATACAAGTGATCCGACAAAAATACAGATTGGGGTGATAAAAAGGCTTTAAAATTAATCCGATATAGTAAAAAAATGCTATGCAACGATAACCCAAATTTAAATATCAAAAGCAAAATAAACGTTAACTGAGTACAGCAGGAAAAAGGGTTTAGGTTTCCATCAGTAATGATCTTAAAAAATCCGCTTGCCTAGCTCCAGTAAAAAAAAGGCAAATATGATGATGGGTTTTTTTTAAACGTAACTTTTAACATAAAAAATCCCAAAGTAATGACACAATTATACCGCCCTTTGGGTTAAACCACACTTGGAATATGCCGTTCAATTCTGGTCGCCCTGTCTGTAAAAGATTCAAGCCAAATTGGAATCATTTGCAAAGAAGAGCAACCAAACAAATTCCATCTCTGCGAAATTCATCTTATGAAGAGCGACTGCGGAAACTTAATATGTTTTCCTTAAAGGATCGAAGAATCCGTGGGGATTTGATAGAAACCTTTAAGATCCTAAAAGGATTTTATGTCATTAATCAAAAGAACCTATTCGAGCTTTCAACTCAAATGACAACAAGAAATAATGGTTTAAAACTAAAAAGGTCAACGTTTTGCATCACCGATCTCCGTAAAAATTTTTTTCAATGTTTGAGTTGTTGAACGATGGAACAGTTACCAGCAAATGTTGTCGGAGCCAGCACAATAACTACATTTTAAAAACAGACTTGGGCGCGCACTGTAAAGTAAATGGGTATTGATAGTGCGATTATATCTAGTCCCCGTATCGATTAGTTGTAGGGTATGGTAGTTGTAGTTAGTATTTTTCAAAATCCTATCATTCTGCACTATGAAATTCCATGTTCCTATCCTCTTTAGGGACATGGGATCATTTTTTAACTGTTTTCTTACAGTAGTTGATAGTTAGTAGTATGGGAGTTCAGCAGGAACCCTCGCTATGGACCAAAGGTCTCCTGGTGTTGTGTATTCCTATGTAATCCTATGTAATCCTCCTTCTCCTCCGCTCTTCTTCTTTCTTCTTCTTTCTTCTTCCTCTTCCTCTTTCCTCTCCTCTTCCTCTTTCCTCTTCCTCCTCCTCTTTTTCCTTTTTTTCCTCCCCTCTTTCCTCCACCTCCCTCCTCCTCTCCCTCCTCCTCCTCCTCCTTCCTCCCTCCTCCTCCTCCTCCCCCCCTCCTCCTCCTCCTCTCCTCCTCCTCCTCCTCCTGGCGTCCTATGAGCACACTCCTGCAACCCCAGGGTTAATTACGTCCGTCACAAAGGTAGGGTCAGCCACAGACCGCCACACAACCACCCCAACATTACAAAGGGGTCAAGGCACTCCACTAGACCTTGCTCTGCACCCCTGCCCCCTCCCTTCTCCCTGTCTCCCTGCTCTTCCTTCTTCCTTCCTTCACTTTACTTTCCCTTTTTCCCTTTCCTTCCTTCCTTCCTCCTCTTCACTTTCCCTTCCCTTATCTTCTGCCTCCACTTCCTCTTCCCTTCTCTCTCCTCTCCTCTCTCTCCCCTTATCTTCCTCTCTCCCCTCCTCCTCTCTCTCTCTCTCTCTCTCTCTCCTCTCTATCTCTCTCTCTCTCTCTCTCTCTCTCTCTCTCTCATCTCTCTCACTATTCGTCACGTCACATCTCCTTGTGAAATAATATCACCTCTGAACATGCTACGAGAGAGAGAGAGAGAGAGAGAGAGAGAGAGAGAGAGAGAGAGAGAGAGAGAGAGAGAGAGAGAGAGAGAGAGAGAGAGAGAGAGAGAGAGAGAGAGAGAGAGAGAGAGAGAGAGAGAGAGAGAGAGAGAGAGAGAAATACACGGACAGACGGACAGGAGACGTGAATATCAGTAGTAAGACAGGTAGTAAATATGTGGTGTGTGTGTGTGTGTGTGTGTGTGGGGGGTGTTGTGTGTGGTGTGGTGTGTGTGTGTGTGTGTGTGTGTGTGTGTGTGTGTGTGTCGCGTGCAATAGTACCATACTTTTTTTTTGTTATCACTGCAATGTGTACAAACGCCCTCTTTTCCTCCCTCTTCCTCCCTCCCTTGTTCCCTAGTTAGTAGTTATTCCTAGTTAGTATTTCTTGTTTATATTCTTCTCGGCCACTTCCCTGTTTCTCCTGTAGTCTTTTTTCCCCATCAATTTCAATTAGTTTCTTATCAACAAGCAGGGAAATATTTTACACTAAACGCAATTCTTTTATGGAGGAGGAGGAGGAGGAGGAAAGGAAGAGGAGAGAGGAGGAGGAAAGGAGGAGGAGAGAGGAGGAGGAAAGGAGGAGGAAAGGAAGAGGAGGAGGAGGAGGAGGCAGCAATTATTTTATGGAGGAGGAGGAGGAAGAGGAAGAGAAAGAGGAAGAAGAGGAAGACGAAGAGGAGGAGGAGGAGGCAGCAATTATTTTATGGAGGAGGAGGAGGAAGAGGAAGAGAAAGAGGAAGAGGAGGAAGGAGAAGGAGGAGGAGGAGGAGGAGGCAAAAGGAAAGGAGGGAGGAGGAGGAGGAGAGAGGAGGAGGAGGAGGAAGAGAGGAAGACGGGAGGAGGAGAGGAGGAGGAGGAGGCAGCAATTATTTTATGGAGGAGGAGGAGGAAGAGGAAAGAGAAAGGAGGAGAGGAGGAGAGGAGGAGGAGGAGGAGGTTAGGAGAGGAGGAGGAGGGGAGGAGGGAGGAGGAGGAGGAGGAGGCAGCAATTATTTTATGGAGGAGGAGGAGGAAGAGGAAGAGAAAGAGGAGAGGAGAAGGAGGAGGGAGGAGGAGCGAAGAGGAGGAGGGGGAGGGGAGGCAGCAATTATTTATGGAGGAGGAGGAGGAAGAGGAAGAGAAAGAGGAAGAGAGGAAGACGAAGAGGAGGAGGAGGAGGCAGCATTTTTATGGAGGAGGAGGAGGAGAGGAAGAGAAAAGGAGGAGGAGGAGGAGGAGGAGGAGGGAGGAGAGAGGAGGAGGAGGAGGAGGAGGCAGCAATTATTTTATGGAGGAGGAGGAGGAAGAGGAAGAGAAGAAAAGAGGAAGAAGAGGAGGAGGACGGAAGAGGAGGAGGAGGAGAGGCAGAGAAATGGAGGAGGAGGAGGAGAGGAAGAGAAGGGAGGAAGAGGAGGAGAAGGAGGAGGAGGAGGAGGGAAGAGGAAGAGGAGGAGAGGAGGAGAGGAAGGAGGAAAATTGAAATCTGTTTTAAATGATAAATAAGATGGAACACGGATAGAAGAGAGAGAAAGGAGGAGAAAGTAGAGAGAGAGGAGAGGAGAGAGGGAGAGAGGAGGAGGAGGAGAGAGGAGAGAGAGAGAGAGAGAGAGAAGAGGAGAGAGAGAGAGAGAAGAGAACAGAGAACGAAACCTAAGAGAACAGAGACAGAGAAACAGGAGACAGAAGAGAGACGAGAAAGAGACAGAGCCAGAGACACAGAGAGGACAGAGAGGACAGAGAGAGAGACAGAGAAGAGACAGGAGAGAGAGAGAGAGAGAGGAGAGAGAGAGAGAGAGAGAGACAGAGAAGAGACAGAGACGAGACAGAGACAGAGACGAGACAGAGAGACAGAGAGACAGAGACAGAAGAGGAAACAAGGAAGAAGATAAAGGAGACGTAGGAGAAAAATTATGAAGAAAAAAATGCTGGAAACGACTTTGAAATAATTTATAAGAATACACAACAAATTATATCTGAAGTTTGTGATGAAAATGAAAAGATATTAAAACTTGAAAGAAAAATGTTGCAATAAGAACATACTTGGGTTTAGAGGCAAGCGGAGAGAGAGAGAGAGAGAGAGAGAGGAGAGAGAGAGAGAGAGAGAGAGAGAGAGAGAGTGAGAGGAGAGAGAGAGAGAGAGAGAGAGAGGATGAGAGAGAGAGAGAGAGAGAGGAAATGGCTGATCAGAGCCTCCTATTCCCCTCCCCCTCTCCTTCTCCTCCCCCCTCTTAACTGTTCTCACCCCCTCACACACACACACACACACACACACACAACACACACACAACCACACACACACAACACACCACACACACACACACACACACACACAACACTACAACACAAAGTTTCTGTTGCATTATTTTCCGTCCAATATTTCCTTCCGTTTCCTCTATTTTCCTTCCTTCCTTCTTTCCTCCTTCCTTCCTTCTCTCCTTCTTCCTTCCTTCCTTCTCTTGCACTTCTCTTCCTTCCTTCTCTCATCCTCCCTTCCTTCCTTCCTTTTCTTTCTCTTCTCCTTCCTTCCCTTCCACTTCTTTCCTTCTTCTCTCTTTTTTTACCTCCTCCATTATCCTCATTCCTCCCTTTTTTCCTTCCTTCCTTCCTTCTCCTTTCTTTCCTCCATTCTTCCCTCCTTCCTTCCTTCTTACTCCATTCTTCCCTCCTTCCTTCCTCTCCTTCTTATCTCCTCCTCCTTCCTCCCTTCTCTTCCTTCCTTCCTTACTTCTCTCCCTTTTTCCTTTCTTCTTCCCTCCTCCCTCCCTCCTCCTCCCTCCCTTCCTCCCCCCTTCCCACCACTCCTTCCCTCCTTCCCTCACTTCCATGACGTCCCCGGTGTTTTCCTTCACCTGGCCTAAGGTAAATTGAGGTGAGAAGATTAATTTTTGTCCATCCATCTAAGGCCGCGAGACAAACAGTGTGTGTGTCATTCATTCAACCATGGTCTTGTCCACGCGAGCTGGCTCACGATCGCCGTTCATCCTCTCAGTGCGAGCTTGGAGCTCATATTACCGATCTTTGGCAAGCTGGGACCTCACACACCAACACACCCATCCCCTTGCTCAAGGGGGACAGTAACCCGCCCGATTTTCAA
>JACEEZ010004410.1:29658-48328 GCA_016584305.1 Chionoecetes opilio | reverse complement strand
CCCCACCATTGCAAAAACCTTTGGAGGTCCATGATGTCCCGTGGTATTATCCAACTGAACCAGCGAAAAAGAAACATGTTCCCCGAAAGATTGAAACCGAGTTTGGGGAATCACTACGCTTGTCCCAGATGAGAAAGGAAAGCTTCTAATCTATCCACGCAGCCTCTCAATGGACGACCTTGCCCGACAAGCACACAAAATGACAAAAGATCTGCAAGAAGCAAGAGCAGCTAACTCTGAAGATATCTTAACCAAAGCAGGAATGCAGCTGAGGAATGAGATCAATAAGCAAGATGTGAGTCAGCCATGGCCTCCCGATACAGATCAGAATGTTATTCCTGCAGCAGTCACTAAATTCCTGCACACCCTGCTGACAGGAGAGTGTGAGTGTCAAACTCCCTCTGAAAGAGCTCAACGTCTTGCCACATCCTTCGGCAGTGACTTGGTCTTTGCTGTTACCATGGCAAGACAAAGCCACCCAAGCACGTACTGCTGTCCAATGCTGTAAAGTGTTTGACAGGAAACACAGAACTGATCCGAACTCTGAATCGTCTTGGCCACTGTGTGTCCTACTCAATGTAGAGTACTCAATACTCAATACTCAATATCTACTCAGACGAAGAACCGGACAAGATTCCTGGATATCACCACACTGAGCCGTACACTGGGAGGCAGCGTGTGTGATTCATTGATTGGTATGCATGCCTTTACAGGCTGTGATACCGTCAGTGCATTCGCTGGCCGGGGGAAGATGACGACACTCAAGCAGGTGAAGATGGACAAGACATACCAGGATGCTTTCCACGAACTTGGGCGCTCATGGAAGTGTCTCCTGAAACTCTTTGAGAAGCTACAGGAAATCACCTGCCACATATACCTGCCATCTACCCACACAACTGAGGTGAACAAGCTTCGGTATGAGCTGTTCTGTGCGAGACGTGGAGAGGTGGAGTCAAGTCAACTCCCTCCTTGTGAGGACTGCCTCTTCATGCATGCACTACGTGCAAACTACCAGGCTGCGATCTGGAGGAGAAGTCTGCAGAGCCAGCCATTTGTTGCGAACCCAACAGACTGCGGCTGGATGACAGATGAGGACGGCAAGCTTGCTGTCAACTGGATGCGAGGCTCACCAGCACCAGATGCTGTTATGCAGCTACTGTCCTGCAAGTGTGTGCGGTCATGCGAACTCCCTAAGTGCACTTGCCTCAGCAATGGCCTGAAGTGTACGGACTGTGCAGGTTTACAAAGACATGGCCAGAACAAGGCTATTGAAGAAGAGCCGGTAGCCACACAGTCAGATTCCGAGTCTGACGTTAGATGATCTTGAGGAGGATTAATTGGCATAATAGTAAGTACAAGCCCATGGCAATGCTTTGTGTATTTACGGACTTGTATTAATGTGACATACTATATTCATTTAGTGACATTTAGCATTCCTGTCCCCAAATTTGGACATTTTAAAATTTTTCTTGAATTTTCGGTAGGGTGTGCGTAATTCAAGAAGTGATGTTAACGACCATTAAGCTACAGTGTGACAAGGCTATCATAGCAAACATAAACAGAGACATGTACAAGCTAAAAACCATAAGAGTAATTAGTCACCCCGGTGTACCGATACCCCAAAATATCGTGGTCTTGGCTCTGACTCTTAGAAGTTTAATCTAAGAAGAATCAAGATTGAACGGCACAATGCGCCACTTTTTATCAATGAAAAAAATGCACCTAAAGAGTTTTTTCAAGTAAATCAGCAACAAATGAAGATGTGTAATGGGGTTTGTTTTCGTTTTTCTCAGTTTTTTAAAAGTGGCGCTTGTGCCTTTTCCATTCTAGTCAGCATTATGAAAGTCATCTTGTTGGCTGGAAGTGTTGGCAGCGGAGCGTCCGTGCCTCCGAGAGACCCAGCCGGATGTCTCCGAGGCACGGTCCCTTCCTTCCGGCCTGGTCGTCACACAAGTCTGGTCCCGCACCCTCCTCGCCTCCACACGCTGCCTCCCCAGTCTGGCCTTGTGGTGGGCATGCCCTGCAATATACCTAGTCTGCTCTTCAAATCTTTAGTACATAGTAATATGATGAAATATTTGTTCTGAGAGTATAATTTAAAGTAACTAATATGATGAAATAATTTTTCTGAGAGTATATTTAAGTAAACTAATAGAGGAAAATATTTGTTCTGATAGCTTTTAAAGTCTCTCAATGATCTTTACCTCACGCCCAGATCTTTCCTTGGCTATAGAAAAAATTATAGTGACAAAGAGATACTAAACAGGTCATAGCTATAAAATATTGCTTAGATTCCCCTAAATTCAGCTAATGGTACCAATTACAATGGAATTACGTTCTGGGCCTCAAGGGTTTAATGTCAGGTGGATAATTTCATGATATATGTAAAGGTTAGCTAACCAAATACTCACTCCCTTACTAAGTTGCCACTGCACTAATGTCGCCATGCGCCATATATTACAAATTAAGCATCTACTACACCTTGTATGTGCCCTGAAGAGGCATTCAAACAGTAGTATATATTCTGTACCTTCTTCAGTGGCACATCCAGGCTGTAGTTGATGCTATGGTAATATATGGCGCCTGGCGACATAGTGCATTAGCGACTATAGTGTTTTTTGGACGTAGCTTAAACATTTGTGACTTAGGATTTGTGTGTTGACTGTTAAGGTGTGTAAGTTTTTTTTAGTCCTTCAGATGGTAATGTCCTTATTCTATTTGCGTTTGCGGTGTGGGGAGGGCTGCCAGCTGCTTGGGGCCAGACAGACAGGCACTGGCCATGACAAGAGGGGCACTGGCCATGACAAAGGGGCACTGGCCATGACAAGATGGACACTGGCCATGACAAGAGGGCCACTGGCCATGACATAGAGGGGCCATTCTGGCCATGACAAGAGGGCGACTGGCCATGACAAGAGGGGCACTGGCCCTGACAAGAGGGGCAACTGGCCATACAGAAGGCATCTGGGCCATGACAAGAGGGGCACTGGCAATGACAAGAGGGGCAACTGGCCATGTGACAATAAGGGCACTGCCATGACAAGAGGGGCACTGGCCATGGACAAGAGGGGCACTGGCCATGAACAAAGGGCACGGCCATGACAAGGAGGGACACCTGGCCATGACAAGGGGCACTGGCCATGCAAGAGGGGCACTGGCCCATGCCAAGATGGGCACTGGCCATGACAAGGGGCACTGGCCCATGACAAGAGGGCACTGGCCATGACAAGAGGTGCACTGGCCATGACCGAGAGGGGCACTGGCCATGCCAGAAGGGCCTGGCCATGACAAGAGGGGCACTGGCCATGACAATAGGGGCACTGGCCTGACAAGAGGGGCCAATGGCCTGACAGTAGGGGCACTGGCCATGACAAGAGGGGCACTGGCCATGACAATAGGGAGAACAAAACAAAAACGTGCCATGACAAGAGGGCACTGCCATGACAAAAGGGCACTGGCCATGACAAGAGGGCACTGGCCATGACAATAGGGACACTGGCCATAGACAAGAGGGGAACTGGCCATGACAAGAGGGACACTGGGCCATGACAAGAGTGACACTGGCCATGACAAATGGCACTGGCCATGACAAGAGGGCACTGGCATGACAAGCGGGGCACTGGCCATGACAGGAGGGCACTGGCATGACAAGAGGGGCACTGCCATGACAAGAGGGCACTGCCATGACAAGAGGGGGACTGCCATGACAATGAGCGGCCACTGGCCATGAACAAGAGGGGCAACTGGCCCATGCAAGAGGGACCGGCCAGACAAAGGGGGCACTGCGGCCATGACAAGAGGGGCACTGCCATGACAATAGGGGCCACTGGCCTGACAAGAGGGTCACTGGCCATGACAAGAAGGGGCACTGGCCATGGACAAAGGGCACTGGCCATGACAAGGAGGGGCACTGTGCCATACAAGTGAGGGGCACTGACCATGACCAGATGGGCACCTGGGCCATGACAAGAGGGGACTGGCCATGACAAGAGGGGCCACTGCCATGACAAAGGGGCACTGGCCAGTGACAAGAGGGGCACTGGCCTGACAAAGGTCATCTGGCATGACAAGAGGGACACTGGCCATAAAAGAGTACACTGGCCCTGACACAGGGCACTGGCCATGACAATAGGGTCACTGGCCAATGACAAGGAATGGACACTGGCCTGGCAAGCGGGACACTGGCCATGACAAGAGGGACACTGGCCATGCAAAGGTGACACTGGTCCATGAAAAAGAGGGGCACTGGCCGATGACCAATAGGGCACTGGGCCATGACAAGAGGCACTGGCCATGACAGAGGGGCACTGGCCATGACATAGGGCACTGGCCATGACAAGAGGGGCACCTGGCACAATGACAAGAGGGGCACTGTCCATGTAACAGATGGCACTGGCCATGACAATATGTGCCCTGGCCATGACAATGAGGGCACTGGCCATGACAGAGGGGCACTGGCCATGGACCAGAGGGCACTGTGCCAAGACAAGAAAGGGCACTGGCATGACAAGAGGGTCAACTGGCCATGACAAGAGGGGCCCTGTCCTGACCAGAGGGTCCTGGCCATGACAAGAGGACACGGCCATGACAAGAGGGTGTCACTGCCCCTGACAAGAGGGGCACTGGCCATGACAGAGGACCTTTTGGGGGGGGGCCCCCCCCCCAATGGACAGAGGGACACTGTGGCCATGACAAAGGGACCTGTACTGGCCATGACAAGAGGGGCACTAGGCCATGACAAGAGGGGCACTGGCCATGACAAGAGTGGCCTGGCCATGACAAGTAGGGGGCACTGGCCATGACAAGAGTGGCACTGGCCATGACAGAGGGTCCTGCCATGACAAGAGGGGCACTGGCCCATGCCAAGAGGGTCACTGGCCATGACAAGAGGGGCACTGGCCATGAAAGAGGGGCCTGGCCATTACAAGAGGGCACTGGCCATGACAATAGGGGCACTGGCCTGACAGACACTGAGGCACACTAACACCCAGAATATAAAAAATGACTCATTATCGGTAACGGAAACCCTCTCTAGTGGTGCTGCGTGGTGTTGTTGGGTCCACTGAGCTGTTATAATGAAAATCGTCACAAAGACCTCCAACTTTTTTTTTGAACGTTTCAGTTTGTTTTTGTTTTTGTTATAAAAATTTTCTTGAAGATTTGTTGTATTTGTTCTCCACGGAGAGTCTGGAGGATTTATGACTTGTGTTATTATTGTACGGAAGTACTACGCTCCTTTACCTCCTTCCTGTTGGTTATTATGTACGGAAGTACTACGGCCTGCCTTTAATCCCTTCCATGTTGTGTTATTATTGTACGTGAAGTACTACGGCTGCCTTTAACTCTTCCTATTATTGTACTGGAAGTACTACGGCTGCCTTTACTCCTTCATTGTTTTTGTTATTATTGTACGGAAGTACTAACGGCTGCCTTTACTCCTTCCATGTTGTGTATTTATTGTACGGGAAGTTAACTACGGCTTCCTTACTCCTTCCTATTATTGTACGGGAGTACTACGGCTGCTTTCTCCTTCCTATTATGTACGGAGTTGACTACGGCTGCCGTTTACTCCTTCCAGGTGTGTTATTATTGTACGGGCAAGTCTACGGCTGCCTTATCCTTCCCTATTATTGTATACGGGAATACTACGGCTGCTTTACTCCTTCCTTATTAGTGTACGGAAGTACTACGGCTGCCTTTACTCCTTCCTATTATTGTCGGTACAGTACTAACGGCTGCCTTTACTCCTTCCATGTTGTTTATTATTGTACGGGATTACTACGGCTGCCTTTACCTTCCTATTATTGTACGGGAAGTACCTACGGCTGCCTTTACTCCTTCCATGTTGTTTATTATTTGTACGGGAGATTACTACGGCTGCCTTTTAACTCCTCCATGTTGTTATTATTTGTACGTGAAGTACTACGGCTGCCTTTACTCCTTCGTGTTGTGTTTATTATTGTACGGGAATATCTACGCTGTCCTTTACTCCTTCCATGTTGTTTATTATTGTAGCGGGAAGTACACGGCTGCCCTTTACCTCCTTCCTGTTGTTATTATTGTACGGAAGTACTACGGCTGCCTTTACTCCTTCCATGTTGTGTTATTATTGTACGGGAAGTACTACGGCTGCCTTTACTCCTTCGTGTTGTGTTATTATTGTAAGGGAAGTACTACGGCTGCCTTTACTCCTTCCGTGTTGTGTTATTATTGTAAGGGAAGTACTACGGCTGCCTTTACTCCTTCCATGTTGTGTTATTATTGTAAGGGAAGTACTACGGCTGCCTTTACTCCTTCCGTATTATTGTACGGAAGTACGACGGACTTCCTTTACTCCTTCATGTTGTGTTTTATTATTGTACGGGAAGTCCTACGTCCTTTTCCTCCTTCCCTGTTGTTATGATTGTACGGGAGTAATACCTAATACGGCTGCCTTTCCTCCTTCAGTGTTGTGTTATTATTGTAGGTGAAGGTACTACGGCTGCCTTTACTCCTTCAGTGTTGTGTTATTATTGTACGGGAAGTACTACGGCTGCCTTTACTCCTTCCATGTTGTGTTATTATTGTACGGGAAGTACTACGGCTGCCTTTACTCCTTCCATGTTGTGTTATTATTGTACGGGAAGTACTGACGGGCTGGCCTTACTCCTTCCATGTTGTGTTATTATTGTACGGGAAGTACTACGGCTGCCCTTTACTCCTTCCATGTTGTGTTATTATTGTACGGGAAGTACTACGGCTGCCCTTTACTCCTTCCAATGTTGTGTGTATTATTGTACGTGAAGGACTCGTCCTGCTTAACTCCTTCATCACACAGGATTGGCAACATGTCAATTACTGGATACATTTCTTTCAGTGTATTAAGGACCTGTAATTTGACTGAAAGCGAATCTCTGTACACACATATTATTAGTCGTCACATTGTAATTCAACTGAGAGCATGGCTAATTATCTGTATGTGAGCTTTTGACCTGGTTATTTGGTGTTGGCATTCTTTTCCGCTGTGCCTTTGATGGGTCTTAACTCTGCCTTGGTGCACCGAGAAGAGCGTCTGGTGTAGCCTTGAGCGGTGGAGATGAACAAAGGGTTACCTGCCCTTGGGTACCCAGAGTCCGGCTTGGACCTTGACGGGAGAAACAAAGGGTTACCTGCCCTTGGGGAACCAGAGAGTCGCTGGGAGCCTTGACGGGAAAACAACAGGTTACTCTGGCCCTTGGGGAACCAGAGAGTCGCTGGGAGCCTGACGGGAGAAACAAAGGGTTACTCTCCTTGTGGAACGCAGAGAGTCGCTGGGAGCCTTGAACGGGAGAAACAAAGGGTTACTCTGCCTTGGGAACCAAAGAGTCCTGGGAGCCCTTGACGGAGAAACAAAGGGTTACTCTGCCCTTGGGAACCAGAAGTCGCTGGGACCTTTGACGGGAGCAACAAAAGGTTACTCTGCCCTTGGGGAACCAGAGAGTCGCCGGGAGCCTTGGACGGAGAAACAAAGGGTTGACTCTTTCCCTTGGTGAACCAAGTCGCCGTGAACGCCTTGACTGGAGAAACAAAGGGTTTTCGCGTGACTTCCCTTCGAGTAGTTGACTCGTTTTTTATGGCGAGGGCAAAATATACTTCTCTCGGTAAAAGTCCTGCAGATAAAGCTTGTTTCTGAGAAGTATTATTCTCCCACCATAACTCGTCCGCTGCTCGGAGGACTTCCCGTCGGCCTATCCTCCGACCTTCATATTCCAAAAAACATCCCTCTCATGGTACCGTTCGTCGCTGGGACCGCCATAGACTCTTGTACCAGCCTTTGCGTTTCTCCGTTCAAGGCAGAGAGGCGCCGCTATCTCTGGTTATCCAAGTGCAGGCTGTCAGTCAGTCATCACTTCTAACATCTATAACCTGCATAACTATTAATATTGCATTACAACTATTATCACACAAGGGTAACTAGTATTTATAACTTTCCATTACAGGTATTTTCATGTACTTAACATCAAAGAAAACTGTATTATTTTTTTAGACTTCTAAACAAGTGATTACTGATTGGACAGGGCAGGCCGATACTAGTTATGGTTGCACTTTCCTATGTGGTGCAGTCAGTTCATACACAAGTTGTTTCGTAGTCTGGATGAAAACCTTAGTCCGTTCGTACACCTCGGCTCAGATTTGAACTTGGATTATTGAGTTCGAAATTGAAAACCAGGTATGTACGACGAAACCTCCCTGTAACCACTAATCCTGTATAGGCATTTATGTTGATGAACACTATAGCCACTAAAGATTGTCTCAATGCATATAACGTGCACCCTCAGTAAATCTCAAAATACCACTTCTAGACTTCCAAAATGTCTTCTGTACTTTCCGATAGACAACACTTTAGTCCGCCACGATTGGCCTAATGTCGCCAGGCGCCATAGATTACGAATTTCACCCACCTTAAAACAGACTGTATGTGGCCACTGAGAGGCATGCACAGTAGTTTTAGTTTACATAATGTGCCTGTCTTGAGTGGCCATACACGGCTTTATGTGCTAACAGTCATGTAATATATGGCGACTTAGTGCAGGGGCGATGACTGGCGACTGTAGTGTTATTGACGGTAGCACAAAACAGTACAAGTCTATCTCTCGCTCTGGTACAGAATACAATAGATCAATTATATCACACAGTTAAAAAGCCATTTAACCTTCACGCCCAGCCCTTTCCTTGGCTCTATGCATTGTTGTGTTAGCCATAAAATTACGAAAAGTCACGAATATACAAATAGTTATGGACAAGGCTACTAACAGGACATAGCTATAAGATATTACTTAATTCCACTAAAATCGTCTAATGGCCTAACCTAAATTACAATGGGAAATTACTGGGCCTCAGGGGTTAGAGCAATGAACCTTACCCGAGCAGCGAGTGATGTGAACCTCCTCGGCCGCGTCTGTTCCTGCACTGGCCGTGGCTCTGCTCTCCCTCCTCTGCTCCCCACAAACGGCCGCCTCCCTCCCTCCCTCCACTTCTGGCCATGGACTGTCTGGAATCACTGCTGCTTCACACCTGCACATGAGCCCCTGTTGTTTGTCGTCCAAGCATCGTCTGGGGTACGAAGACCATTTTCTCTCGCCATTGAAACTGATTGGTTTCTGCGACAACACACAACAAGCTTGGTAGGGGCGCGAATAATAATCAGTCCCAAACATTTCAAACACTATCAAAAGAAGTATAACCACATTTCAGCAAGTGTTATTGTATGGTCCTTCGTAGTCCCCATGACGGTGGCTTGGACACAAACACGGCTATGATGTCCGGGGTTAATAGCGGGAGGTTTTGTGGGTGTGTGGGGAAAGAGGGTGAGGAGCTAAGGGGTTAATGAGGGGGGGAAGGCAGGTTAGGTCAGCATTGTGGTGTGGTGGTATAAGGTGTTTTCTTGAGGCAGGATGGTTTTTTGGCTGCACACAGAGTCACGCTTATTGGACCTACAGTGTCTATCTCACAGGTTAACTCACCATCAGGCTGTAAGCTCAACCACCCCTAAAGCCACACGGCCCCCCTCAAGCTCCTCCCCTGGCTGGTCACCAGGGAAATATAACACTAAAGGAAAACAAAACTATGTGAAGGACAGTAAAAATAAAAAAAACTGGGGGAAATATGCCACGAAAAAAACTGACATCACAATGTTTATAACTAAGAAAACAAAGCTAAAAAATAAATTAAGAGGTTTGTTAGTAGTTAGTAATATGAGTTAGTCTATTATGTAATTATGTTAATAGTTAGTTGGTAGAGTTAATAGTAATTTATAGTACTTAGTTAGCAGCATTTAGTAATTAAGGTTTTGACTCACCTAGTACAGATTCCTGAATATATATTTTCTAGACATTCCAATCAAGTTAACCTTCACTCTGGTTGTGGGGTTTGCTCACACGACGTAACCCCTTGACGCCCAGAAACGTAATTGCATTGTAATCTTGTGTAACGCAGTAGACCGATGTTTTAATGACTATAGCAATGTTTATAGCTACACCTGTTTACTATCCTTGTCCACTAACTCATGTGGTAATTCATGACTTTTAGTATTTTTTATGGCTCGTCCAACAGACCATTTTATGTCCAGGGAAAGGTCTGAGGCGTGAAGGGGTTAAGACCCGAAAACATGACATAAAAAGACCTTAAACCCATGACTATTTGAACTGGCATGACCTTACACAATAAAAGTCCAGGCTAATACAGTTCCGGTGTTTTGATCCTGCTCTCTTGCCAGGCACTAAATCCCTGGCTGGGCGGGACCAACAGAGCCAGGCTTGTTGCAAGCCTTGACCTGGGTGTGTGGGTATCTAGTGTGGTTTATCAACAACTATTAATCATGTAAACAACACACTCATAACATAAGAAACATAAGAAAATAAGGAAGCTAGAAGAGCCCGGAGACCTACACGTTGTAT
Source organism: Chionoecetes opilio (assembly GCA_016584305.1). Classification (NCBI taxonomy): domain Eukaryota; kingdom Metazoa; phylum Arthropoda; class Malacostraca; order Decapoda; family Majidae; genus Chionoecetes; species Chionoecetes opilio. The sequence continues at coordinate 37,913 of JACEEZ010004410.1, read as the reverse complement.
TTCCTGTTACTTAACCTACCTACATCCACCTTTCATCCCCATCCATGAATTTATCCAGCGCTCCTTTAAAGCATTCCCTTGTGACTCCGCACTAAGCTAACTGTCTAACTGAAGTCCATGCCAATCGTTACCAACCTATTTGTGAGCAAGTTTTTCCCTATTTCCTTTTTAATGTACTCCTTGATTGTACAGGGTATTTTCAATCTCTAAATAAATGATTGATTAAAAATACTAAAAAAGTATTGCAATGTGCCAGACGAGTTCATACAAAATATACATAGGGAAACTATACTTACCTTAGAGGCATACGCTGAGCTGCGCGTGGCCTCGGTGCTCATCCTCCGTGGCATTAGCTCTTACTAGCCTGTGGTACCCCGGGACACAGGGCTAATGTGACACCGGGTTACCACAGTTTACCTTCCCCAGGTTTTCACCTCAGGTACCCATTTATCCACCATCCCTGAAAGGAAGGATGAACAGCTGTGTTGGCGGCCGCCGACTTGCCTGCTGGAATTCCAACCAGGCCGTAGATTCATGGGTAGAGCACGCCCGCCACTCAACCACGGAGGCACTGAAATAGATCGGGGACAACTAATTAGACACAGAGGGTCAGATGCCAGAAGGAGAAATAAATAAATTTTTAATTAATAAGAAATAGCAAAATCATAATAAAATTGATTGAAAATATATCAATACAGGACTTGTACACACATACACACACACACCAACACACCACACACAAAGGGTGGTCCTAATCTTATAAACTTTTCCTAGTGGATGATAGATATACAGACACCAGACATAAAGGGTAAGGGGGGGGGGAGAGAGAGAGAGCGAGAGAGAGACCGAGAGAGAGGCGAGAGAGAGAGAGAGCGAGAGAGCGAGAGAAGAGAGAGAGAGATAGAGAGAGAGGAGAGAGAGAGAGAGAGAGAGAGAGAGAGAGAGAAGGAGAGAGAGAGAGTGTTTATCTGTATATTTGAATATTGTAATTTTTTTGTGAGATGACTTTCGTCTTTATGGTCCGGGCCTCATGGTTTTCATGTCCTTTATCAGTCAGCACGAGAATCTCCTGGTTGTCTCCCCCGCTGACTGTAAGTGCGCTGCGCCAGTTTTCTACCCACACTTGTCTCAACCTGGTCCTGCTCTCTGGCCTGGCCCAGTCTAGCCGTTACAAGCCCGGTCAATCCGCCTTCGCGAACACAGGGTGTCCGCCTTGGACTAGTCCAGTCCAGACCGGGCAGAGCGTTCGCGAAAATGCGCATATTTGTTAGCAGTCAGTGCGTGGCTGGGTATCTCTCCATGGGGGGCCCCTGGGGGCACTAGGCAAGCGGGGGCCACTCTGGATGCCCCTAGAAGGGTATGGTCAAGGATCAGATCAGTGGTGGGCATTAAAGCCAAGCAAATTCCATTCAATAATTATACAGATTTAAAAATCAATCAATATAGCCACATGACCTGACCATCGATGATGTGACCCTCTCCTCGGCCCGCGTCTTTCCTGCCTGGCCGTGGCTCTCTCTCACTCCCCCCCAACCCCCCCCCCCCCCACAAACCCCAAAAAAAAAAAAAACCCACCCCCCCCCCCCCCCCCCCTTCAACCCCCACCCCCCCCTCCCAGCTCTCAGGCTCCCCACAACGGCAGGAGCATTTTTTACAAGCAAATCTTACTGGGCTGCATTCTTTATTCTTTTGATATTCCAGGGGGTGTAGTAGGCATACCTGTAAACAGGGGCGTATTTAGGATCTTGAACTTGGGGCTTAGTTCCAGCCAAGAGATCTTAAAATTTGTACAGGATAATTTTTCAATTTGTTTATAAGTATAATGATATAAGAATACGTCTATATTTGGTGCCTAGAAAGACCGCCTGTACGCCTTTTGCGCTATGTAGGCATTACTACTAAGACCCTGATGGGTAAGATGGTAGGTCCATGGTCGCTAGAATAAGACCCTGATGGTAAGGCCATGGAGGCTCACTTTAGGGCTGAATGGTTGGCCGCTCGCCCGTGGTGGCGCAGGCAGAAAGATAGAAAAAATAATATTGTACTGATATTATAATTATCTTAAGGTCATATTTTGATCAGAACATTTTTTCGTTGTTATTATTGTTATACCATCGTAATCACCGAGTTCCACTCCCGATGAGAACAAAATCTTTCTGCACCATCGATACGTACGGGGCCTAACTAATGTGTAATTCAGTACTTTTTGTAATTTATGTCGTACAGACCTTTTATTAGCCAGAAAGATCTGGGCGTGAAGTTAGACCAAAACAGACCTAAAAGCCTAAACCCGTGACTAGTTGTACCTGGCATGACTACATAAATCCAGGCTAATACAGTTCCAGTGTTTTGATCCGCTCTTTGCACACTCAAGTCATGGCTGGGCGGGGCCACAAGCCCGGCTGTTGCAGCTTGACCTGGGTGTGTGGGGATCTAGTGTAGGGTTTAATCAACACTATTATCATGTAAACAAGACACATCAGAACATAAGAACATAAGAACATAAGGAAGCTACAAGAGCCCGGCAGTGTTGTAGCCTTGACCTGGGTGTGTGGGGATCTAGTGTAGGGTTTAATCAACACTATTATCATGTAAACAAGACACATCAGAACATAAGAACATAAGAACATAAGGAAGCTACAAGAGCCCGGCAGTGTTGTAGCCTTGACCTGGGTGTGTGGGGATCTAGTGTAGGGTTTAATCAACACTATTATCATGTAAACAAGACACATCAGAACATAAGAACATAAGAATATAAGGAAGCTACAAGAGCCCGGGAGACCTACACGTGGTAGTTCCTGTTACTTAACACTACCTACATCCAGTGGCGTCACCGTGGGGGGGCTAAGGGGGACTTAGCCCCCCCAAGTGAAGGACTCAGCCCCCCCAAAATTGCTGCTAGTAGCCTGTACCGTACGTCCCACTGTACATACCACTGTACCGTCGTCCTGGTGCTGTAGTGGTTAAGGCAGTGGGAGCCAGGGTAAGGCAGTGGGAGGCAGGGTAACACAGGACGGGAGGCAGGTTAACACAGTGGGAGGCAGGTTAAGGCAGTAGGTGACAGGGTAACACAGGACGGGAGGCAGGTTAAGGCAGTGGGTGGCAGGGTAACACAGGACGGGAGGCAGGTTAAGGCAGTGGGAGCCAGGGTAAGACAGTGGGTGGCAGGGTAACACAGGACGGGAGGCAGGTTAACACAGTGGTAGGCAGGTTAAGGCAGTGGGAGCCAGGGTAAGGCAGTGGGAGGCAGGGCAACACAGGACGGGAGGCAGGTTAACACAGTGGGAGGCAGGTTAAGGCAGTGGGAGGCAGGTTTAATGCAGTGGTGGCAGGGTAACACAGGACGGGAGGCAGGTTAACACAGTGGGAGCCAGGGTAAGGCAGTGGGTGGCAGGGTAACACAGGACGGGAGGCAGGTTAACACAGTGGGAGCCAGGGTTAAGGCAGTGGGTGGCAGGGTAACACAGGACGGGAGGCAGGTTTAACACAGTGGGAGGCAGGTTAAGGCAGTGGGTGGCAGGGTAAGGCAGTGGGAGGCAGGGTAAGGCAGTGGAGGCAGGGTAAGGCAGTGGGAGGCAGGGTAACACAGGACGGGAGGCAGGTTAACACAGTGGAGCCAGGGTAAGGCAGTGGGAGGCAGGTTAACACAGGACGGGAGCAGGTTAACACAGTGGGAGCCAGGGTAAGGCAGTGGGTGGCAGGGTAACACAGACGGGAGGCAGGTTAACACAGTGGGAGCCAGGCTAGGCAATGGGAGGCAGGTTAACACAGGACGGGAGGCAGGTTACACAGGGAGGCAGGTTAAGGCAGTGGTGGCAGGTAGGCAGTGGGATGGCAGGGTAAGGCAGTGGAGGCAGGGTAACACAGGACGGGAGGCAGTTAACAATGGGAGGCAGGTTAAGGCAGTGGGAGGCAGGTTAGCAGTGGGTGGCATGGTAACACAGGACGGGAGGCAGGTTAACACAGTGGGACCAGGGTAAGGCAGTGGGTGGCAGGGCTAACACAGACGGGAGGCATGGTTAACACAGGTGGGAGCCAGGGTAAGGCAAGATGGGGCAGGGTAGGCAGTGGGAGGCAGGGTAAGGCTATGGGAGGCAGGGTAAGGCAGTGGGAGGCAGGGTACACACAGGACGGGAGGGCAGGGTTAACACAGTGGAAGGCAGTTAAGGCAGTGGTGGCAGGGTCAAGGCAGTGGGAGGCAGGGTAAAGCAGTGGGAGCAGGGTAAGGCAGTGGGAGGCAGGTAACAGGGACGGGAGCAGGTTAACACAGTGGGAGCCAGTTAAGGCCAGTGGGTGCAGAGGAACACAGGACGGAGGCAGGGTAACACAGACGGGAGCAGGTTAACAGTGGAGCTAGGGTAAGGCAGTGAGGCAGGGTAACACAGGACGGAGGCAGGTTAATCACAGTGGGAGCATTAATGCAGTGGTACCAGGAAGCAGTGGAGCAGGGTACACAGGAGGGAGGCAGGTTAACACAGTGGTATGCAGTTTAAAAGGCAGTGGTGCCAGGTAAGCAGTGGGAGGCAGGTTGACCAGTGGTGCGGTTAAGGCAGTGGGTGGCAGGGTAACACAGGACGGGAGCAGTAACACATGGTAGGCAGTTAAGCAGTGGGTGGCAGGTACTACAGACGGGAGGCAGGTTAAGGCAGTGGGACCAGGGTAAGGCTGGGAGCGGGGTAACACAGAGGTAGGCAAGTTAACACAGTAGATGCAGTAATGCATGGGTGCCAGGTAAGGCAGTGGGAGCAGGTTAAATCGGCTTTAAGTTACTTATATAAATGTACTTTATACTGTTTAACTACAGTATCCCATGTACCTGTTTTTGTGCATAGGAAATACCTTGAATATATTGTAAGTTTGTATTTACATATTTTTTCAATTCAAGATAAAACCTACTGAGAAACATAACTGCAAACTACATGTGCAATTCCTGGTTGTTAGTGAGATGACAAAATGGCTTTTATCTATTGTGTATAAACAATAAAACATTTTCTTCAAATATACAATTAGTTAATATGTATGATGCATGGAATAACTCTATTAGTTGTGCATGGTCAATGCCTGATTACTTTGTCTCTTTTTTGGGCCTCAAAATTAACCCGAACTGTATTTTCAAAATTACACCACCGACCCCACTGGATAGCTGTGACGCTGCACACACCCCGGGCTAAAGCCCCCCCAAATTTTTTTTCCTGGTGACGCCACTGCCTACATCCACCTTTCATCCCCATCCATGAATTTATCCAGCCTCCTTTTAAAGCTCCCTAATGACTCCGCACTAACTACCTGTCTACTGAGTCCATGCCAATCGTTTACCACCCTATTTGTGAACCAGTTTTTCCCTATTTCCTTTTTAAATCTACGCCTTGATTGTACAGGGTATTTTCAATCTCTAAATAAATGATTGATTAAAATACATAAAAAAGTATTGCAATGTGCCAGACAGAGGTCATACAAAATATACATAGGAAGAATATACTTACCTATAAAGGGCCAACGCTGAGCTGCGCATGGCCTCGGTGCTCATCTCCGTGGCATTAGCGCTTAAGCCTGTGGTACCCCGGGACACAGGGCTAGTGTGACACCCGGGTTACCACAGTTACCTTCCCCAGGTTTCCCCAGGTACCCATTTATCCACCATCCATGAAAGGAAGGATGAACAGCTGTGTGGGCTGGCCGCCGACTTGCCCTGGCTGGGATTCCAACCAGGGCCCGTAGATTCATGGGTAGGCACGCCAGCCACTACACCACGGAGGCACTGAATAGATAGGGGACAACTACATTAGAACAGAGAGGTCAGATGCCAGGAAGGAGAAATAAATAAATTAATTAATAAGAATACAAATCAATAAATAAAATTGATTGAAAATATATCAAATACAGGACTTGTACACACACACACACACACACACACACACACACACAAAGGGTGTCTAATCTTATAAACTTTTCCTAAGAGATGATAAGATAGACAGACACGAGACATAAAGGTAAGGGGGAGAGAGAGAGAGAGAGAGAGAGAGAGAGAGAGAGAGAGAGAGAGAGAGAGAGAGAGAGAGAGAGAGAGAGAGAGAGAGAGAGAGAGAGAGAGAGAGAGAGAGAGAGGAGAGAAGAGAGAGAGAGAGAGAGAGAGAGAGAAGGTTATATCTGTATATTGTGAATATTGTAATTTTTTGTGAAATGACTTTAGTCTTATGGTCGGCCATCATGGTGTTTCATGTCTTATCAGCAGCACGAGAAGCTCCTGGTTGTCTCCCCCGCTGACTGTAGTGCGCATGCGCCAGTTCTCCCCACACTGGTCCAACCTGGTCCTGCTCGCTGGCCTGGCCCAGTCTAGCCCGTTCCAGCCCGGTCCAATCCGCCTCGCGAAAACAGTGGCCGCCCGGGACTAGTCCAGTCCAGACCGGGCCAGAGCGGTCGCGAAAACGCGCTATTTGTTAGCAGTGGCGTGGCTGGGTATCTCTCCATGGGGGGCACCTGGGGGCACTAGGCAACTCTCCATGGGGGGCACCTGGGGGCACTAGGCAACTCTCCATGGGGGGCACCTGGGGGCACTAGGCAACTCTCCATGGGGGGCACCTGGGGGCACTAGGCAAGCGGGGCCACTCTGATGCCACCTAGAAGGGTATAGTCTAGGATCAGATCAGTGGTGGGCATTAGAGCCAAGCAATCCATTCAATCATTATATCAAAGATTTAAAAATCAATCAATAGCCACATGACCTGACCAGCGAGTGATGTGACCTCCCTCGGCCGCGTCTGTTCCTGCACTGGCCGTGGCTCTGCTCTCACTCCTCGGCTCCCCACACGGCAGACCATTTTTTAAGCAAATCTTACTGGGCGGCATTCTTTGGATATCCAGGAGGGTGGTAGTAGGCATACCTGTTAACAGGGGCGTATTTAGGATCTTGAAACATTGGGGCTTAGTCCAGCCAAGAGATCTTAAAATTTGTACAGGATAATTTTCAATTTGTTGATGAGTATAATGACTATAAGAAGGTATATATTTGTGCCTATACCGCCTGTACGCCTGCGCTATGTAGGCATTAACTACTAAGACCCTGATGGTAGGCCCTGGAGGCACACTTGAGGGCTGTGATGGTTGGCCCTCGCCCGTGGTGGCGCAGGCAGAAAGATAAAATAATATGTGTAATGATATTATAATCATCTTTAAGTCATATTTTATCAACATTTTCGTTGTTTATTATTGTTATAACCATCGTATCACCGAGTTCCATCCCCGATGAGAACAGAATCTTTCTGCACCATCGAGTACGTACGTGGCCTAAGAACACCCACATGTCCTGCTCATTAACTCTACCTTCGATTGCGAGTGCATCTCAGAGGACACAGGGGGGCGGCATGAGCCTCTAATCACAGGCATCACTATAAAAATCCTGCCTGCGATGCCATGGCTACGAGCGAGTTAGCATAGATACGAGGTATAGTTGGTATAGTTAATGCTACTACTGGCACTGTGAGAGATGGCTACGAGTTGTGTGTTGGTCCCCATGGCTCCGGTACCAGAAACACCAACAGTTCTCTGCTTCTGAACTTTGCAAGGTCCAGAAGGTTGAGAATTGCAGGTTCTTGGTATCAGAGACCAGAGCTGCTCCGCTGGACATGGTATAGTAATGCCGGAGGGGTAGCTAAGGAGATCGACCACATCCTCGTTAGCACTCGTTGGAGGATCCTCCAGAACTGCAGGGTTTACCGGAGTGCTGAGTTCTTTGGAACAGATCACAGACTGGTTGTTGCTACACTTAAGCTTCATGTCAAGTCCAGAAGAATCTCAAGAGGTAACCATACTGTGTTTCATCTTGAGAAACTGAAGGACTTGACATGTGCTCATGAGTATGCGGTGGCAGTCTCAAATCGGTTTCATGTGCTCGGTGCTCTCGGGGATCCTGTAGAACTGTGGGATACCTTCAAACGTGAAACTCTACAGGCTGCCAAGGAGTGTATTGGGGAGCGCCCGAGGTCAAGGCGTGGTTTTGTCTCGACGGAGACGCTGGAGAAAATCGAGGAGAGTCGCGCTGCCAGGCTGGCTGGGAACCGGGACCAGCACAGGGCTCTGTCACGCCGGACTAGAACCCTCCTGAGGAGAGACAAGGAGAGGTATGTCAGGAGTCTCGCTGAGGATGTCGAGGGTCATTTGAACGCTAATGACCTCCGACCCGCCAACCGAGCCCTGAAGAAGCTCCGTTCCAAGTCTCTTCGGCGAGTGCTATCGACACAGAGGTCGTCGACATGGAT
>JACEEZ010004410.1:0-28049 GCA_016584305.1 Chionoecetes opilio | reverse complement strand
ATTTAATCGACTCTAAGGCGGACTGGAGAAACCCATAAAGCAGTTTTATTAATATTTAAAGTTAATTTGTTGGTCTTAATCCAATTTGAAACTTTATTTAATTCTTCATTCAATGTAATTGTAATATTTTCAAGATTGTGGCCTTGAATAAAGATTGTGGTATCATCAGCGAAAAGTATGAATTCAAGTTTATTACTGCTACGAATGATGTCATTTATGTATATTAAAAAAAGCACAGGACCAAGAATTGAACCCTGGGGTACTCCACATGTTATGTCATTATAAGGAGATGATGTATTATTATATGATGTATATTGCTTTCTATGACTTAAATAACTTTTGAACCAGTTGTGAGCACTACCACGTATTCCATAGATAGATAATTTGTGTAATAAGATTGTGTGAGAAATTGTGTCAAATGCTTTTGTGAGGTCACAAAAAACTGTTATTTGTAGCATTTTATTGTCCAGTGCATTGTAAATGTTCTGACAGATATGGTAGACTGCTAATTCAGTGGAAAACTGGGGACGGAATCTGGGGCCTATGAGCCCTGGTGATGTGCTATGATGCTATCACAGGTGCGGTAGTTGACTGAAGTGTCAGTGAGTGGTAGTGCCAGGTGAGAGTAAGGAGATGGAGGAGGTTTGGGCACGTGAAGAGGAGAGAAGGTGGTGAGGCATTGGGGAGAGCTGTTAGAGTGGAAGTTCCAGGTCGCCGTCCACCGGGCAGGCCAAGGAAGACATGGACAGTGGCGTCACCGTGGGGGGGCTAAGGGGGACTTAGCCCCCCCAAATCAAGGACTCAGCCCCCCCAAAATTGCTGCTAGTAGCCTGCTACCCCAAAACAATAAAAAGGAATATTTATCCAATTTTTCATGCCAGAGCAAACCCTTATTTTTTCACACTTTTATAGAAAATTTGGTTTGACGTTTCATTTAAATGTTGAAATATGTTTGCTCTGCGGGAGGCAGGTTAACACAGGATGGGAGGCAGGTTAAGGCAGTGGGAGCCAGGGTAAGGCAGTGGGTGGCAGGGTAACACAGGACGGGAGGCAGGTTAACACAGGATGGGAGGCAGGTTAAGGTACATGTACCTGGCATGTACCTGTTTTTGTGCAATAAGGGAAATACCTTGAATATATTGTAAGTTTATATTTATATATTTTTCTCATTATCAAGATAAAACCTTACTGACAAACAAACCAAAAACGTACATGGTGCAATTCCTTTGTGTTTGTTAGTGGAGAGAGAAAACTGGCAATTTCATTATTTTGTATAAACAGAATAAAATTTTTCTTCAAATTATCAAATTTAGTTAATATGGTATGATGCATGGTATAGCTATTAATTTATGTGTCATGTAATTAAAGCTTAATTCCACTTTCTCTCTTTTTTTGGGCCTCAAATTACCCCCCGACCCCCCAGCTGGATAGGCTCGCTGCGCTCGCCCATAACCACCCCGGGGCTAAAGCCCCCCCAATTTTTTTTTCCTGGTGACGCCACTGGACATGGAGGCAGTGTGTTGAAAAGGATCTGGCAGCATTGGGCATTGAAGAAGTTGAGGCAATGGATAGAGATAGTAGGAAGCGTATCATCGGCCGTCTAACCTCATAAGACATTACGGGAAAAACTGACGCTAAACAGAAAGAAGAACATTCTGAAGACTGTTCCCTGTGGTGCTGTGCTTGTCACTTGCCTCCTTCACACTATCTCTTCTCTAACCTTCCTTCACACACACACTCACCATCCCTACACACATAAATACATACATACCCACACACACCCTCACCCACCTACACACACACACACCCTCACCCACCTACACACACCCACCTACACACACACCCTCACCCACCTACACACACACACACCCTCACCCACCTACACACACACCCTCACCCACCTACACACACACACACCCTCACCCACCTACACACACACACACCCTCACCCACCTACACACACACCCTCACCCACCTACACACACACACACCCTCACCCACCTACACACACACACACCCTCACCCACCTACACACACACACCCTCACCCACCTACCACACACCCTCACCCACCTACACACACACACACCCTCACCCACCTACACACACACACACCCTCACCCACCTACACACACACACCCTCACCCACCTACACACACACACACCCTCACCCACCTACACACACACCACCCTCACCCACCTACACACACCCTCACCCACCTACACACACACACACCCTCACCCACCTACACACCACACACCCTCACCCACCTACACACACACACACCCTCACCCACCTACACACACACACACCCTCACCCACCTACACACACACACACCCTCACCCACCTACACACACACACACCCTCACCCACCCTGGGCTGACGTATTACAGTCAAACTGTCCCAATGAAGCATATAATGCATTTTTTCTTAAATTCGACAGCTTGTTTAAAAAACATTTTCCAGAAAGAAGAATTTGTGTCAATAATAAAAAGGAACGAAGCCCATACATTACATTAGCATTAAGAAACAGTATTAAAGAAAAACACAGACTAGAGAGACTTTCACATCAATGGCCTTTAACATTCAAGGAACAGTATAAGCAATATAGAATAAGCTGACAACAATTCTAAGAACAGCAAAAAACAACTATTACAAAAAACAATTAAAAGACAACCAAGGAAATCCAAAATCTCACTGGAAATCTAGTAACTCTAGACTTGGTAAAAATTCCAACATAACAAAAAAACAAAAAATCGAACTAAAACCATTGTGCCCTGAAATGTCAAATAAATTTAACGATCACTTCCTAAAAAGAGATGAGAACCAAAATATACTTGATGGAAATCACCTTGATTACTTAATCAATTCTCCTGCGTATTCTATGTATTTACCTCCTTTAAGCCCCACTGAAACTGAAAGATATCTACAAGCCCTTAAAACTAGCACACCCGGAATTGACGATGTGTCACCAAGAATATTAAAACACACATCAACTTTATTGTCAACCCCACTGACTCACATAATCAACCTCTCATTAAGAACAGGAATTTTCCCCGACAGACTAAAAAAGGCCAAAGTGATTCCAATATACAAATCGGGCAGTAATAATGACATTAACAATTATCGCCCCATTTCCATACTACCAGCTTTCAGCAAAATATTCGAAAAAGTCATTGCAACCCGTTTGTGCTGGTGGTATTTAGCACATATTGTATGTAGACATGATGTGTAGATTTATCTAAGGGTGCCTTACAAAGGACACATGTTAAAACCTAATTGGTAACTGAGGAGTAATGGCGTGTGTTCCCGCCAAACGGCCCCAGGGTATGTTTCCGCGGGCCTCGCGGTTAGCCGCCAGTGTATTACGGGACCTGACTCAACTTAGTCAGGCTCGTCGGTTCTCCTAGCATTAAAAGCAACTAAAGTGACTATCCCGTATCCTTACCCTGCTGAAGGATACCTTTCCAAGGCTAGGAGGACCCACCACACATGGTGGCAGCGATAAAACGAAGTCTACGCCTTCGAAAGTGGGTTTAATAAGGAAAATATTGCAAGAAAAAAAGCCGGTTGGTCAGCCCGGGCCGCCCATTGTGTTTTGAGAGCGGCAAACCCAGCCGTCTTGTTTCTCCACTTCTCGAAAGGACTCAAGGGCCTAAAGTGTGAGATCTAACAGAGACAGTGAGCAGTGTGTCCAGTTGTGTCTTCTGCCTAGTTAAGCTGTTTTTTGTAAACGGTAAAAGGATTTACGACAAAGATAGACGGTGAAGTGAGGAATGGCTGTGTTGAGGTGAGCGCTGAGTGTGGGTGCTTCGCTTAGCAGCACGACTACAGAGGATTATCCATCTACGCGCCGTCACTGGATTACTTATCTACGCGTCTACACTTGGATTATTCATCTACGCCATCTTCCATCTTCAAGTGGATTACTACGGTTGCTGCTCCACACGCTTCCAAGTGGATTAATTCTCCACACATCTACAAGGCGGAAGTCTTGTAGCATTTCTTCATCAGAATCTCTTCACCCCAGGAATTTCTTCAGCCTAAGTGTACTCCAATGACAGCTAAGTACCTGTGCTAATGTGAGTACTGTCCCAGTTTTATAAACAGGTAGGAAGTGATAGAAGTGACTAGTAAATTTTTTTTTCCTTCCTTTGTGATCCTATGTGATCGAGGAGAGAGAGGTGAATTGTGTGCGCCATAAGGGGTGACGTCAGAGTACTCTTGCTCTGTGATTCGTGCTTCAAGTGACGTCACGGCGTATTGAGACGGTGAGTGGCTAGAAAATACGTCACAAGTTTCCGTGAGTTTTACTGGCTCCGGCACCAGGGATCTCCCGGGCTTTTGAAAGCGTCGCGCTCTGAGTGGCTGAAAAGTGCCAGGGAAGAGGGTGGAAAGAGTTGCCACAACTCGCCAAAGTGGTGAAATTGTGAGGAAGAGGAGAGAGTTACCATATCTTGCCAGAGTGAGAAAGTGTTCAGTTGATTTGATTTGTAAAGGTTTATTGTACAACTAAGCATACAGGACACACACACACAATACAAGGATGTACATAAATGCATATGCAGGAGCAAAGAAGTACAAAGCGGGCATCAGCCCGCCAGTGAGGAGGGTATCCCGTCAGGCTACGGGAGGGTCGCGTGGAGACGTGGTGACGGTGAGTCACCTGCGTCACTGGTCACCCTGCCGGGCGCGACAGGGTGTGGGTACGTGATGTGTCAGCGGGGAGGGGGCGCTGCTCGCAGCACCCCCAACATCACGTCTCTCGGGGTGTGGCGGACCATGAGGGCGGCCCTGCCTTCACGCCCACTCAGCAGCCCCCCACCTGCAGGCTGGGCGGCGGGGGCCGGGCCGGGCCTCAGGGGGGCGGTGGCGGGGCAGGACAGGAGGTAGTGCACCAGTGGGCGACGGGTGTACATCTCGCAGTGGTCGCACACTTGCCCCTCGAAGTCCTCCTGTAGCTCCTCTCTGGTGCAGTAGCCCAGACGCACACGCTGCAGTAGTGCGCCATCTGCCCTGGGTTGTTGCTGGGTGGCGTCCAATGGGTGGTAGTCGGTGGCTGCAGCGTACCAGGCCGCCTGCCTCTTCCTGGCCTCCAGCTCTCGGTGTGTCTGGTGAGCGCAGTGTGCTGCGGCCCGTCTCGCCTGCGCCTTGAGCTGCTGTAGGCTGGGAGGCACGTGCATGGTGACGCTGGGGCCGCTGGCGGCTCGCTTGGCGGCCGCGTCCGCCGCCTCGTTACCTCGGACCCCTACGTGGCTGGGGATCCAGTTGAGCCTGACACGCCTTCCCTGCGCGACAAGGCTCTGTAGGCTGCCTAGGATGGTGGTGATGAGCCTCACGTTGTCCTTGGGATGCGGCTGTTGGAGGGCCTGCAGCCCCGTCCAGGAGTCGGTGTGTATTACCACAGTTGCCTCCCGGCGGTGCACGGCATGTTCGAGGGCGTGCTGGATGGCCACCAGCTCAGTCTGGAGTGTGGAGCAGTTGTTAGACGTCCGCCAAGACAGCTCTGTCCCACCCGTGGTGACGAACGCGGCACCTGTTCTGCCACTATCCGGGTTGACCGAGCCGTCAGTGAAGTATACACGGCTGTCCCGCTCGGCGACCTGGGCCATGGCCATCAGCGCGTGCTGCCGCAGCTCCCGGGTGGTGCACATGGCTTTACAGGCAGGCAACTGCGTGGCGGTGAACTCTGCGGCGGGGGGCCCCCACGGGGGCGGAGCATTGTAGGTGGGGGCGGGGACATCGGCCTCCCGCCACGGCCCGGTGATCCCCGCGTGAATGAGGCTGTGGGTGGCTAGCGAGGTGTTGATGAGCCACGTGTTGCCGCGCAGGCACTCAATGCCCTGCGTCATGGCCAGCCGGAGTCTCCTCTGCGCCACGCCCTCCACGTCGCGGCGGAATACTCTGGCCACGCGACAGGCCATGATGCACTGCACCCTGGTGGCGAGGGGCACCAATCTGGTCTCGCTCTGCATTACGCAGGCGCTGGACCATCTCGGAGCCCCCAGCATGGTCCTCATGGCATTGTTCTGGAGCACCTCGAGCCGCTCCTGCTGATTGGGGGAGAGCGCGATGATGACAGGGGCGCAATAATCCACCAGGGAGCGCACAGCCTGCACATAGTACAGGCGGAGGACAGAGAAGGTGGCGCCGGCGTTAAGCCGCGTCATGGCCCTCATCACGTTCAGCCTGGCCTGCGTCCTTTCCCTCAGGTAGTCAAGCTGCGCCGTGAACGACAGCCGCCTGTCGAGCCACACCCCGAGGTACAGGTAGAAGTCCGTCCAGGCCAGGCCGATGCCCTGGACGCGCAGCTGACAGACTGGGTTGGCTGCCTTGATAGTCATGGCCCGGGACTTCTGCGCCGAGATCTTGAGGCCCAGCTCCTCGCACTTGGTGGTGATGAGGTCGAGAGCGCGCTGCGTCTTGCAAAGCCTGTCACCCCGCCCAGTGACAACGAGGGCCAGGTCGTCGGCGTAGCTGAGCAGGACGGTGCCAGCCTGGAAGGGCAGGGCGACTAGCTCTTCCATCAGCAGGTTGAACAGGAACGGGCTGAGGATGCCGCCCTGGGGCGTCCCGTTCTCCAGTTCCTTGTAGCGTGATTTGAGGCCCTGGAACTTGACTCTGGCCCGACGGTGCTGGAGGTAGTCCTCGAGCCAGGCGAGCAGTCTTCCCCGGATCCCCTTCCTCGCGAGGGTGGCGAGAATAGCGTGAGGACTGGCCAGCTCGAACGCTTTCTCAAGGTTCAGTTGCCAGACGCGTGAGATAAGGCACGGGTGGCAAGGTAAAGAGTGATAAATATTATTCCACATGGTAACACTATTAATGTGTTAAGTGATTGCACAGACAACACAAACTTCTTTCTTAGATAACACTGAGGAACAAATTTTTGTTGAGTTAGGTCTGACACTTGCTATTAAGTAATTTTTGGGTGTTGAATCCAAAACTGATCTCAGTTTTTCTCTATCACGTCAAGTTTTTGAACTGTAGGATTTTCGTTTTCTTAAAAAATATGAAAAATACTGTACATAACAGTAACAGTGCTTATTTTATAAAAAGTTGCAAATGTTAACATACAATGAAAATGAAAGAAATAGGCATGAATAGAATGTTTATTTAACATTATCATGTTTTTAGAAAGGATAAGGCTATAATTGTGTGCAGGTTAAGGTAAAAATTTACGTTTGTAGCTTTGTCTGGAGTGTTCAACTTGAGGACTATCGCGTTTGATGCTCCAACAATAGTCAGCCATCATATGCACATCCCATCTACCCTGGTAACGTTCTTCCATAAACTTCAAATCTTGGTGAAATCGTTCACCTTGCTCGTCGCTAGCAGCACCAAGATTTTCCGGAAAGTTGGCAAGATGGCTATGCAAAAAATGTACTTTAATACTCATGTTGCAACCAAGCGCTTTGTAGCTCTCCAATAGTTTCTGAACAATTTCTGTGTAATTACTTGCACGTGTATTTCCAAGAAAGTTTTTGACGATGTCTTTGAATGATAGCCAAGCATTCTTTTCAAGGTCTGACATAGTACCGTTGAAATGTTCATCTTTGATGAGCTGTCGAATTTGTGGACCATCAAACACACCGGCCTTGATTTCTTCAATTGACAGTCCAGGAAATGCCAAGATGATGTACTTCAAACAGTCGCCATCAGTTGACAATGCTTTTACAAATTGTTTCATGAGACCTAGTTTTATGTGCAGAGGTGGGAATATTATTTTCTTCCTGTCAACAAGTGGCTCATGTACAATGTTAGGATCTCCAGGTTTAAGATCAGATCTCGGAGGCCAATTCGTCTGAACCCAATGCTTCTCTCGAGCTCTGCTATCCCACATACAGAGAAAGCAGGGATACTTTGTGTATCCACGTTGTTGACCAAGAAGGAAGGACACCATTTTAAGGTCAACACAGATGATCCAATTGTGTTTGTCATATTGCAATAACTCAATGACTCTTTACATCTCCATATTCTTCACGAAGACAGACCGAATGCCCAATAGGGACTGCGCCAAACAAATTGCCATTGTGTAGAAGTTTTACTACAGCTCACAAGTGGAATTTTGCTTATCTGGAGGGTAAGCTGTGGAGAAAAAACTTGACGTGCTAGAAAAAAACTGACTACAGATTTGGAATCAGCATGCCAATTTTAGTCTAAATAAGCTCAAAAATCTAACTCAACAATTTTTTTTTTTCAAATTGTTCCCCAGTGTAATAGTACTGTGTAGTAAGTTCAGTAATTTGTGATCAGGTATAAAGTGAAGTGTAAAGTAATTTCTTAAACTCTACTTATAAGTTGTGTTTTTAGCACAGCTACCCTTCGAAAAGTTCGTTTTCAATAGAGTGGGGTACATTTTGTTCAATTTCTAAGTTTTGGTTCAGTTACCCTGACAACTCATAACGTAGTGTTTTCTTCACACAGGTTTTCTGTGAGGTGAAGAGGGTAACTCTTCTAGTTATCTTGTTGTTATTGTTTCATGAAAAGCTGTAGTCAAGTCAAGTTTTTGTAAGTGTAATTGGTGTTGTCAGTGGTGTAGGAGGGACCTCCAGTAGTCCAGTAGTAATTGGTGTAGTCTTTTGAGGTCATTTATGCTAATTGTATTAGCAAATGTCGTTGAGGAGCGGCACATTTTTCTCGCTATACATGCCTTTCACAGAAAACTTAGGAGCCAGCTCTGAAACACAGGAGGCCAGTTCTGAAACACAACAGCTTCACACCACTACTACTGCTACTCCTCCTACTTCTCCCACAAGTACACCTACTTTACCAAATATGGCTACTCCATCAGTGCCAACTATTAAACTTCTCCATCAGGATTCTTCCAGAACTAGATTTTCAGGGGAGGAAGAGTCCCGCCCAGCACTGTCATTTATACAACAGTGTGAAGATGTCATGCAGAATAGTAATGTTGCTTCAGGAAGTGAAAATATTTCTTTTATTAGATCTCAATTGAAGCCTGGGTCTTTAGCTAGCGACATGATGTGCGCATCAGGCCTGGATGGAAAAACATTAAACTATGAGTATGAGGTATTTAGGAGAAATTTTTTGAAGATCTTTGGGGTGGCTCAGCATAATGACTCCTTGCAGTGGTCTTTTACGTATGCTGAAACATTGACTACACAGTTGGGTAGTGCTGGCAGGTTGAGAGGTCAGGCACGTGCTGCTAATATAGCTTCTGAAGCTATGGAGGCTTTGAATCTAGCTAGCTTCATGGTTCGAAAGTGGCCAGCTGTCAGTAGAGAGATTTAAACTGATTCTAGAATTTCAATATTATATCACTTTCTTAACTCCACAGGAGCGTCGTATCGCTTCATCTCTTGATTTTAAGCCAGGGGATAACCTTCTAGAATTCTCTACTAAAATCACTAAGCGGCTACGTGAGATGCCTAAAAGTCCATTTACACAGCCTGAGTCGGTGGCGCCGGTGTCAAGGGAGACTCAAATTCATTCATCCTTACCTCCTCCTCCACCACCTCTTCCACCTCCAGGGTTTCTTACTCGCGCACCCGAGCAGTGTTACTACTGTGGAAAGCAAGGTCATACTGATAAACAATGCTATCAGAAAAAGAGGGAAACTAAATCTGTTCAGAAAAGTAGCAATATGCAGGTTGCTCAACAGAGAATATATAATATATAATATATTGGCTCCTCGAGTTCTGTTCGACTTGCAGTGAGAGTCCAAGAGGCTCCTGTCGGCAGTTATTTGGTGTCTATAAATGACACTATCCGTGTAAGTCGCTTAGCGCTTGAGGGAACGCTTTCCGCGGTACGCGATGATCACATAAGTGACGCAGTTGTCACAAATGTTACAGGGTCACCTATAACTCTGAAAAATGGAGTTTTGTTATGCAGCTTTGAGACAAAATAGTTTGACCTTGATGGATCCTTCACACGTTCTTGCAGCAGTCTCTACGAAGACGAATGTTAGTGAGGACCAGGCAGACACAGTCCAGCAGCTAACACCTTACGTACAGGTACTGGATTTTCCTGAGTCTAAGTCTGAGCTTCTCGCTTTGCTCGCGACACACAGGCCTGCTCTTGCCTTACCTGGGGAACCCTTAGGAGTAACAGACAAAATCACGCATAACATTGTGCTCACATCTGATGCACAGCCTTCGTATGTACCTTCTTATTGTATGCCTCATAGCCAAAGAGCTGTGGTAGAGGGCATGATAACGGACATGTTGGATGAAGGAATAATACAGGAGTCTTATTCTCCTTGGAACTCACCCTTGTTATTGGTGAAGAAAAGTGATGATACTTATCGGCCTGTGCTCGACTTCAGGAAAGTTAACAATTTAACTGTACCGGATCACTATCCACTCCCTGTTTTGAGAGACCTTTTGCAGTCTATAGGGAAGGATAATACAGTTTTTACCAGTTTGGACCTCAAGTCTGGTTTCTGGCAGATTCCGTTAGAAGAGAAATCACGGGAAATAACTGCCTTCTCAACAAATAATGCTCATTATGAATGGCTGAGATGTCCTATGGGTTTGAGGAACTCACCTCTTACATGCCAACGTCTAGTAAACAACTTGTTTCACGGCATCATAGGTGATGGTTTGTTCGTCTACATGGACGACCTCATAGTTGTCTCCAAAGACTTATCCAGTCACTTTGAGAAACTTTCCCTTGTGTTTCAGAAACTTACTGAGGCTGGCCTTAAACTTAACGTGCGCAAATGCAGTTTTCTCAAGTCACGCATTGACTTTTTAGGCCATGCTGTCGACAAGGATGGAATCCACACGTTGGATTGTAAAATCAAAGCCGTCAAGAATTTCCCAACCTCTACCACCACTGAAAAGGTACGGTCTTTCCTCGGGTTGTCGGGTTACTATCGTGCCTTTGTGAAGAACTATGCTTCGATTGCTAGTCCTCTGACACGACTCTTGAAAAAGGATGTTCCTTTCGCTTGGAATGGTCCCCAACAACAAAGTTTTGATACTTTGAAACAGGCACTTACACATGCGCCAATTCTTACATTTCCTGACTACCATATGCCTTTCACTCTTGTGACAGATGCTTCGGCACTAGGCGTGGGAGCGGTTTTGATGCAAACAGTTGAAGGGAAACGCCCTCATGTTGTTGCATATGCCAGTAGAGTGCTTAATGATGTCGAGTCACGGTACTCAGTAACTCACCTTGAAGCTCTTGCTGTGGTGTGGGCTCTTAAGCACTTTAAGGAAATTATCTATGGTTATCCCATTACAGTTCACACGGATCACACTGCGGTGCTGAATCTCTTTAAAGGGAAAAACCTTTGTGGCCGTGTGGCCCGGTGGTTCATCACCATTCAGGAATTTGATCCTACTATCAAATATATACCTGGAAATAAAAATCATGTTGCAGACGCACTTTCACGCAACATTCCAGTAGCAGTGTTCTCAGACACTTCAAATTTCTCTCTACAAGACTTATCGAATGCTCAACGCCAAGATCCTGTGTGGTCGAAAGTGATTTATGCACTTGAATCTGGAGATGAATCTTTATTGCCTAAATTGTCAGTTCCACTTTTACAGTTTTCGATAGTTGAGGAAGTTCTTTGTCGTAAGGTCACTATGGACGAGAACACGGTTACTCAACTAGTTATTCCTACCAGTCTAGTGGAAACTGCTTTAAAAATCATTCACGACATGTCTCAAGCAGGACATCCAGGTCATTTGGTCATTTGGTCATTTGTCATTTGTCATGTCCATTTGTTG
The DNA here is from genome assembly GCA_016584305.1 of Chionoecetes opilio. Taxonomy (NCBI): domain Eukaryota; kingdom Metazoa; phylum Arthropoda; class Malacostraca; order Decapoda; family Majidae; genus Chionoecetes; species Chionoecetes opilio. The sequence continues at coordinate 16,343 of JACEEZ010004410.1, read as the reverse complement.
TGGGTCGGCCATCTCGGAGGCTGTGAGGGAGCGCGAGCACGAGTTGTGAGACATACGCGTGGCCTCGGTGCTCATCTCCGTGGCATTAATCCTTCAGCCTGTGGTACCCCGGGACACAGGGCTACCGTAGATAACACTATAGTCGCCAGTCACTCGCCACTGCACTAATGTCGCCAGGCACGAATGTTAGCCTCACTACAGCCTTGTATGTGCCACTGAAGACATGTAGTGTGATGTACATGATATAAACTACTGTGTATCATCTTCAGTGGCACATACAAGGCTGTAGTGATGCTATAATTCGTAATATATTAATTGTGCCTGGCGACATTAGTGCAGTGGCGAGTGACTGGCGACTATAGTGTTATCTACGGTAGTGTGACATCCGGGTAACAACAGCTACCTTCCCCAGGTTTCCCCAGGTATAGATGTCTTTCGATCTCTGTCTCTCTCCATCTGTCTGTCTGTCTCTCTCTCTCTGTCGGTTGAAGATATGTCTGTCTGTCTGTCTGTCTGTCTGTCTCTCTCTCTCTCTCTCTCTCTCTCTGTCTGTCTGTCTGTCTCTCGATCTCCATCTGCCTCTCTATCTCTCTCTTTCTCTCTTACTGTCTGTAGGTCCCTCCGCTATACGGAGTCCTTCTCCCCCTGGCCACTCTTTGGTAAAAATAAAAATTAAAAAAAATACTTTTAATCTCAGACTTCTTTCACACATGTTTCCTCCTTGTGGCATGTGTTGGAATGGGGGCTGGGGTTGGGAATGATGCCAGCCGCCCGTGCGGGGTGCCGAGGCGCTTGGGGGTGTGCGCGCGTGCATGGTAGTGACAGAACAAGTAAAAACTATAACCCAAAATCAAGACAAGTAACAAAAAACAAACAAGATAAGAAGAAAGAAGAAAACAAGTCAAGCCTGAAGGAAGAACAAGGGGACCCAACAAAAGACTGAAGAACCCTGCGGTGGGCTGTCTTGGGTGTGTCCGGGGTGCCATCTTTCGTGACCCAAGCCCTGCCCTGCCCTGACAAGCCCTGCCAAGCCGTCCCAGAGTGGTTCCTGTTTGCTGGTGGGAGTTGAGAAAGTGTGCCCAGTCTGACCCACAACAACACACACACACACACACAGCACCTGGGTTAAGCCCCGGAGACTTGTTCTCACACTAGCCTCCTTTCTCTCACCCAGCTATTCTTCTAGGAGTACAAGAAACAACAGCGACTCATGAACCCATAGCAACTCCACTCCTCCTCCTCTTCATCATCATCATCATCATCCACCACCTCCTCTTCCTCAAGTTCTTCCTCGTGATTATTTTTCTCATTTTCTAAGGAATGCAAGAAAAAACTGCGACCCAAGTATAAAAACCCATACCACTCCTCCACCTCAACCACAACCTCCTCCTCCACATCATCATCATCCACCTTTACCTCCTCCTCCTCCTGATTAAGTTTCTCTCTAGGAACTACCACGTGTAGGCCTGGCAGCCTCTTGTAGCTTCCTTATGTTCCTAGGTTCTCCCTGGCCCCACTTCCCCCTCCTACTTTCTCTTCTTATATTCTGATTCTGATTCTGAAATTTACTTTTCTCTTTAAATAAAATGTCTTCATCCAAGCAACCGTATTTTGAATATAAACCATATGTATTTCCGTCACGAAATCGTAAATAAAAAAAAATTAAAGGTGCTATAATTGTGCTACAAATGTGATTTTGTCACGTGAATGTTCTGCGTAGTTTCTACGTTATTTCGTGTCTACAGATGTACGTGAATTTTCAGGACATCCAGGTCGAGACAGAACCTTGTCCGCTGCACGTCGTAAGTTTTATTGGCCTACCATGCGCATCGATGCAGAGAAACATGTAACCAATTGTCGTTCATGTGCACAAACCAAGGGTAATACGAGAACTGCTCCTATCCTTGAATATCCTTTACCCGAGTCGTCCTTTGACACCGTAGGCATCGACTTATTGCAGCTTCCTCGAAGTCATCAAGGGTCACCATATGTACTAGTATGTGTAGATCACTTCACACGTTTTGTGATTCTAGTTCCCTTGCCTAACAAGTCTGCTATAACGGTTGCTCATGCTCTAGCTTCAAATTTAATTTGCCCCTACACAACTCCTAGAGTGCTGATTTCAGATAATGGCCCTGAATTTGCTAATCAAATTCTTCATAACATCTGTGAGCAGTTCAAGATTAAGCAAACTTTCATTACTGCTTATCACCCTGCGAGCAATGGGTTAGTAGAAAGGACTAATAAGAAGATTCTTGATGTCCTTCGCCATTATGCTGGCGAGTTTCATGACTCTTGGGAAGACTGGCTACCTCATGTAGCGGCTTCAATAAATGGTTCAGTAAATTCCTCTACAGGAAAGACTCCACATTTCATTTTGTATGGTGTCGACAAGCGACTACCTTATGATGTGCTTTTGCAATCTCCTGTCCCTGTCTACTCAGTGGACGATTATGCTAAAATTCAACTAAGATCCTTTCAGATCATTCACAGATCAGTTCGAGGAAAACTTAAGGCTTCTCGTCAGGAGATGATGCGTAGACAGCATAGTAAGGCTGGTCCTGTTGCAATTGCCATAGGTGATTTTGTTATGAAACGTTCTCCTGAACGCCAAAATAAGTTGTGTTCTAAATTTTCAGGACCTTACTTGGTCACAAGTAAAATTAAGGGAAATAAATTCATACTTCTTGATCAAACTCATAATACTACAGACGTAGTACATGCTGATAGGCTAAAGAGAGTCAAGCTGACCTCTCATGCACTGACCAGGCCCACAACTTAGGTCAACAGGCCTTAATGTTCTCATGTTTTCTTGTTAGCATTATGATTAGTAGTACAATACTATTTTTGCTAGTATTTTATTTTTAAGTTACATTTCATATCTGTGTATATGTATTTGGATGATGAAACCTTGGTTCCGTGAGCCAAGCAGAATTATGTCTGAGGACACAGTGAGGTGTGGCCGAGCGATGTGCTGGTGGTATTTAGCACATATTGTATGTATACATGATGTGTAGATTTATCTAAGGGTGCCTTACAAAGGACACATGTTAAAACCTAATTGGTAACTGAGGCGTAATGGCGTGTGTTCCCGCCAAACGGCCCCAGGGGGTGTTCCCGCGGCCCTCGCGGTTATCCGGCAGTGTATTACGGGACCTGGCTCGACTTAGTCAGGCCCGCAGGTTCTCCTAGCATTAAAAGAAACTAAAGTGACTATTCCGTATCCTTACCCTGCTGAAGGATACCTTTCCAAGGCTAGGAGGACCCACCACAAGGATGGAAGGAAGGATGGAAGGAAGGAAGGAAGGAAGGAAGGAAGGAAGGAAGGAAGGAAGGAAGGAAGGAAGGAAGGAAGGAAGGAAGGAAATGCAATAAAAATGAAAAACCAGAAACAAAGAAAAAAAATGAAAATAATCAAGAAAAAAAAAATATATATAATCAATGTAATTTTTTTTTTACTAATAAACAAATAATGTCACAAATCTCTCTCTCTCTCTCTCTATTATCTTTCCCCTTTTTATCTGTCTCTCTCTCATATAACGATTCTATAAACTACTACTACTACTACTACTACTACTACTACTACTACTACTACTACTACTACTATTACTACTACAGTACTACCACCACCACCAACAGTCAGTTCGTACATAAGTTGTTTCGTACACCAGTAGATTCGTACACCAAAAAGTTGTTTCGTAGTCTATAGGAAGCCATAGTCGTTTCGTACACTCAGCTCAGTTGAACTTGACTACTAGTTAGGAAAACGACACCAGGTATGTACGAAAAAACTCATAATCAGTGTACGAAACAACTAACAAAACCTGGTACGAAACAACTTGTGTACGAAACTCCCTATAACCGTAGTTCACACCTATAAACAACCATTTCGTACAAAGACGAGTGGCTGATTCATCCAAAACACATGAGAACTATGCAGGAAAACGCCACTCTGGTGACATATTTGTAATTTGTTCATTTATAGCCCTACTATGACACAGATGAAGACACAAAATGACACAGACTCTCCAGATAGCCCCTTCTAACTGTCCTGAAATCATGGCTGTACAAATGTAACTATTAACGCCACCACACGTCTGTACATAACAAAGAAACGTTGTCCTGGCGACTTTAGTGTTATATACGGTAGTATTTCTTCCATGTAATCTGGAGATGATGGACTTGTGTGTGTGTGTGTGTGTGTGTGTGTGTGTGTGTGTGTGTATTCATCTAATTGTATTTTACAGGGCCTGGTTATAATGGAGGAGAGTTTCACGGTCGTTTTCAGAGACACCAACTATTTTTTCTTGGCCTACAATAGGTGCTTGTTCTAATGGTGCTGGTTTTATTTTGCGCAAACCAAATAGTACAAAAAAAGCAAAAAAAAAATATATATATATTTTGTGGTTAAGGTTAGGTTAGGTTTCATTAAAACAAGGTTTTTTTTTTTTTTTTTTTTTTTTTTTTTTTTTTTTGCGTAAAATAAAACAAGCACCCTTAGAACAAGCACCTGTTGTAGGCCAAGACAAAATAGTTGGTGTCTCTGAAAACGACCGCGCAACTCTCCTCCATTATTACCCAGGGCCTGAGCAACGCTCCTGTGGCCCCGTCTCCATATCAACATTTATTTCATCATTCCTGCTTAGTGGTCAGTGTTGGGGGAAGCCACCACCCCGGGAGGCGGGTCACAAACCCCCGGCTAACACCCGGTACCCATTCACTGCTGGGTGGACAGGGGCTCGGGTTTTACGGAAACAGCCCATCTGTCTTCGCTCCGCCCGGGGATCGAACCCGGGACTTCTCGGTTGTGAGCAGAGCGTGCTAACCACTACACTACGGAGTTCCCTGTGTGTGTGTGTGTGTGTGTTGTTTTGGGGAAGGGGGAGAGTATGGGCAAACGCTACCGTAGAAATTGACCGAAACAACTTGTGTACGAACTGACTACACCCCTTCAGGTCCTAGTGTAAAATAATACCAATAAGTTTTGTTTTACACAAAAAAAAAAAATAACGTCACAAAGTCAATTCGGACAATTCCTTCAACACCCATCACCAAAATCCCACAAAACCACAAAAAACCTGATAATTCCCACAGAAACCCACCAAAGTACCCTGAAATCTGGAGCTACAAACACGTCTTTACATAACCCTTAATAGACCCTTAATTAAAGGTGACACAAGGTTAACTACGCGCTATAAAGGTGTGGGAGTGTAGGATAGTACTCACTCGTTTGCTATTGTGGTGTCTTCGATGATAACTACGTCGTCATCGTCCGAATTGTAACTATTGTCACAGTCCATTTGTTGTGGGTCGGCCATCTCGGAGGCTGTGAGGGAGCGCGAGCACGAGTTGTGAGACATACGCGTGGCCTCGGTGCTCATCTCCGTGGCATTAATCCTTCAGCCTGTGGTACCCCGGGACACAGGGCTACCGTAGATAACACTATAGTCGCCAGTCACTCGCCACTGCACTAATGTCGCCAGGCACGAATGTTAGCCTCACTACAGCCTTGTATGTGCCACTGAAGACATGTAGTGTGATGTACATGATATAAACTACTGTGTATCATCTTCAGTGGCACATACAAGGCTGTAGTGATGCTATAATTCGTAATATATTAATTGTGCCTGGCGACATTAGTGCAGTGGCGAGTGACTGGCGACTATAGTGTTATCTACGGTAGTGTGACATCCGGGTAACAACAGCTACCTTCCCCAGGTTTCCCCAGGTATAGCTGTCTCTCGATCTCTGTCTCTCTCCATCTGTCTGTCTGTCTCTCTCTCTCTGTCGGTCGAAGATATGTCTGTCTGTCTGTCTGTCTGTCTCTCTCTCTCTCTCTCTCTCTCTCTGTCTGTCTGTCTGTCTCTCGATCTCCATCTGCCTCTCTATCTCTCTCTTTCTCTCTTACTGTCTGTAGGTCCCTCCGCTATACGGAGTCCTTCTCCCCCTGGCCACTCTTTGGTAAAAATAAAAATTAAAAAAAATACTTTTAATCTCAGACTTCTTTCACACATGTTTCCTCCTTGTGGCATGTGTTGGAATGGGGGCTGGGGTTGGGAATGATGCCAGCCGCCCGTGCGGGGTGCCGAGGCGCTTGGGGGTGTGCGCGCGTGCATGGTAGTGACAGAACAAGTAAAAACTATAACCCAAAATCAAGACAAGTAACAAAAAACAAACAAGATAAGAAGAAAGAAGAAAACAAGTCAAGCCTGAAGGAAGAACAAGGGGACCCAACAAAAGACTGAAGAACCCTGCGGTGGGCTGTCTTGGGTGTGTCCGGGGTGCCATCTTTCGTGACCCAAGCCCTGCCCTGCCCTGACAAGCCCTGCCAAGCCGTCCCAGAGTGGTTCCTGTTTGCTGGTGGGAGTTGAGAAAGTGTGCCCAGTCTGACCCACAACACACACACACACCACCAGCACCTGGGTTAAGCCCCGGAGACTTGTTCTCACACTAGCCTCCTTTCTCTCACCCAGCTATTCTTCTAGGAGTACAAGAAACAACAGCGACTCATGAACCCATAGCAACTCCACTCCTCCTCCTCTTCATCATCATCATCATCATCCACCACCTCCTCTTCCTCAAGTTCTTCCTCGTGATTATTTTTCTCATTTTCTAAGGAATGCAAGAAAAAACTGCGACCCAAGTATAAAAACCCATACCACTCCTCCACCTCAACCACAACCTCCTCCTCCACATCATCATCATCCACCTTTACCTCCTCCTCCTCCTGATTAAGTTTCTCTCTAGGAACTACCACGTGTAGGCCTGGCAGCCTCTTGTAGCTTCCTTATGTTCCTAGGTTCTCCCTGGCCCCACTTCCCCCTCCTACTTTCTCTTCTTATATTCTGATTCTGATTCTGAAATTTACTTTTCTCTTTAAATAAAAATGTCTTCATCCAAGCAACCGTATTTTGAATATAAACCATATGTTTTCCGTCACGAAATCGTAAATAAAAAAAAATTTAAAAGGTGCTAAAATTGTGCTACAAATGTGATTTTGTCACGTGAATGTTCTGCGTAGTTTCTACGTTATTTCGTGTCTACAGATGTACGTGAATTTCACGCAGAAATACAACGTGGCTACAACGTGCTCCTTACGTAGAAAGTCGAAGTCACCTGATTTTCACCCTAACGCCCCGTGGATAACGGTTTATAGCATATTATTTATATTATTTATAGTTATATTTCTCTCTCTCTCTTCTTAATTTTTCCCTCTATAATCTGTGAAATAAAACATTGAACACAATTATTCATGCAGTGGCTTTATTGATATTCTTAACACCTCACAAGTGGCGTTGTGTATGCCTGGCAAGCCCCTCCCCACCCCCCAACACAAGCAAAAAACCCACACACAGCCACTCCCTCCTCACAGGTGTGTCTGGATATGCCTGGCAACACGACTCTTGCTAGGAAAACACTTGCCGCAAATATCACACTTGTACTTCCTCTCACCAGTGTGGGTGAGCATGTGTGTGTTAAGAATGCTCTTGTGGGCAAATGTTTTCCTACACTCCTGGCACTCAAAGTTTCTCTCACCAGTGTGGGTGAGCATGTGTGTGTTAAGATTGCTCTTCTGGGTAAATGTTTTCCTGCACTCCTGGCACTCAAAGTTTTTCACACCAGTGTGGGTGAGCATGTGTCTGTTAAGACTGCTCTTCTGGGTAAATGTTTTCATACACTCCTGACACTCAAAGTTCCTCTCACCAGTGTGGGTGAGCATGTGTTTGTTAAGATAGCTCTTGTGGGCAAATGTTTTCCTACACTCCTGACACTCAAAGTTTCTCTCACCAGTGTGGTGAGCATTTTGTTGTGTAAAGAATGCTTTTCCCGGGGAAAATTTTTCCTACACTCCTGCACTCAAAGTTCCTCTCACCAGTGTGGGTGAGCATGGGGTGTTTTTTAAGATTTGCTCTTGGGGGTAAATGTTTTCCTACACTCCTGGCACTCAAAGTTTCTCTCACCAGTGGGGGTGAGCATGTGTGTGTTAAGATCGCTCTTGTGGGTAAATGCTTTCCTACCTCCTGGCACTCAAATTTTTTCTCTCACCAGGGGGGTGAGCATGTGGCTCCTAAGAGCACCTTTATGAGTGAACACTTTGCCCCCAGTGGTCACACCTCAGCCTGTCTTGCGTGTATGGTGAGGATGTGTGCAGTAATGCCAGCCTTGCTGGAGCACACTTTGCCACCAGTCATCACAAGTGTAGGTCCTCGCGCCCTCCATTGCAGCACTACTTCTGCCAGCCCCCTGTGGTGGGAGGCGTCAGCTGGTCCTGCAGGAAACCCCGGGGGAGGTCCCCCGGGGATGAACCAAACGTTCCCTAATCAAGGGAAGCCGAGAGGAGACCGGCCTGGGCGCCGACCTGGACCCCTTCACCTCAGCACCTGTACATTGGTGGCCGTCAGCACACAAGCAGGCAAGTGCTTTCCTTGAAGGGTGCTTCCTGCTTCACCCTCCAGCTAACACCCAGCCAGTGTTTGCAGCCAAGGAGTAAGGCCCAGCACAGGAGCCTCACGCCACCACTCTACAGGGTGGAGGAGTGGGGTGGTGAGTGGCTAGTGACCTTCAATGCAGGCAAATGTAGCTACCTGCACATCAGGGACACCAATAATGGGTAATGGGGCAGATAATGGGGGAGTGGAGAGAGGGCGCTGGCTTTTCTCTCTCACTCTCTCATAAACAGGCAAGGACAAATATAAAACATGAATATTCTTCTATTCAATTGAAATTTGCTCAAAATGTTACATACATTTCATAAGTAAAAACAAAACTATACATAATACTTTCCCCTTAAATCAATACATACCATAAAGAAAGAGAGGGGGGGGGGGGGTCAATCCTGCCATGGGATACAGACAAGTGACCGCTGCCCTCCACCCACCTGCCCCCCATAAGGGCTCATTTGCCACGGACATCACTTTTTTCACTTTAAAAATAACTTAATATAATTAATAGAAAAAATTATTTCCTGAAGAAGGTCAAGGAAGGAAGGAAGGAAAAGGAAGGAAGGAAGGGGAAAGAAGGATGGAAGGGAAAGGGAAAGGGAAAGGGAAAGGGAAGGAAAGGAAGGAAGGAAGGAAAAAAAGGATGGAAGGAAGGAAGGAAAAGGAAGGAAGGAAGGAAGGAAGAAGGAAGGAAGGGGAGGAAGGAAGGAAGAAGGAAATTAAATAAAAAGGAAAACCCAAAACAAGAAAAAAATAAAATAATTCAAAAAGAAAAATATAATCAAGGGTAAAAAAAAAAAAATATAAACAAATAATGTCCAAACTGTAAAAGGGCCCAGGAAAAAAAAACCCCGTGTCTTGAAATAGACCTGAAACCCCCTCCATAATCCCCAATTTTTTGGTGTGCAAATTACTGGGTACGAAGGGATTGTGTACGAAGTGATGCAGCCAATAAAAATCCTCCCCAGAAAAAACGGGTTGGAAAACCCCCCCGCTGCCTTTCCTCGTCCAAAAAAAAAACCCATTATTTCACGAAAAAGGCCTATTATAACCGGGTTTCCCAGCCTCCATTCCCCCCAACAACCACACACGCCCCTTTTACTCCCCCTTTTATCAGCTTGGACAGAGTTAGTCCTAGGCTCCCATGTATGGGGGAAGGGCAGTTTTGTTTTTCCTTCTTGTCTTTCTTTTCTTTGTCTCTTTCTGTGGTGAGATAAGGCGTTTTTGGGGTTTCCCTTGGAATTTAAAATTAATTTTTATTTAAGCTCCCCCCCGCTTCCATCACAAAATACGTTTGTAGCGCTGCCAGACGCTTCTACAGACGGAGCCAAAGGAAAATGTTCGTACATCACGGGAGACCCGGGCCCCGCTCTCAAACTTAAAAAAATTACCAACTGAAATTTCAAAGACGTACGGAATAGGTACATCATTTTGCCATCATGGGGAAGACAGCAAAAATTTATCTTTTTTACATATATCACTTTTCCTTTTCTCGTCTTGTTTCCCCTCCTTGCCTTTTTTTTTCCATTTTTTCCTTCTTTCTTTCCCCCTTTTTTTCTTTTTTTTTTATTTTTTTGCTCCCCCCTAAATCTGGGGCGTTCGCCCTTTTGGGCAGACCGCATGGGTTTTAGGTTGGGTTGGGGTTTTAGGTTTTAGGTTAGGTGGTTAGAAAAACATTGGGTTGGGTTGGGTTTGGGTAAGGGTTTATTTGATACGGCATTGTAACTTTGTGTGGGAATCACAATGGGTTTATTTTCAAGAAAATAAATTGGTTGTTTCGGACTACAGCCAGGCTTTAGGGGGGCCGCCAGCGCCGAAATCGGCGAAGCATGAGGAACCCGAGGCACTCACCTCGCCTCACGGAGGTAATGCCGGAAAGTTGGAAGAGACAGGAGGGAAAATTTCCTATATAAAATCCCGGGGTTATGTTTTTTAAGAAGGAAAAAGGTTTCAAAATCAATTTTGTTCTGGGGAAATTATCACCTAGACCCCGCATATGGAGGAAGGGGGATTTATTATTTAAGGTCAATTCAATTTTTTCGTTTCGGGAAAATTTATTTCTTCTTTCTATCTCCCACTTTATTTTCCCCCCCCCTTCCCCATCCCTCCCCCATACACCCCGGATACGAGTAAAATGCGTGGGACATTTTTTTGGGATCATCGGAACGGGGTTTTTTTCAAAAACTGCCCCCTTTCCTCTCCTATCAGATAAAGGGAAACCACTTTAGATTTAATGCTTAAAAATAGACACAATAGGAAAGATCACGTTCAAAAATGGGTGGGTTAGTGTTTTATCGCTAAATTGAAAGTCTACCAAATTTCTTTTCCCGATCCATCCCTCCCGCCTGAAAACCATGTTCGTGGTGAGAAAAAGGGAGAACACTTTCCTGGATTTTAGGTAAAAATTTTAAATTTTTTCAAAGAAAAAGAACCCATCATAGGCAGCCAATTTATGGCATCTTTTTTCGTAGCAATTTAGTCTTTCGAGGTTTTAAACCCCTTCAGGAGAGGCCGGGTCCAAGGATCCGAACATTCCTATTTTTTCCGCTTCTCCCAACCTCGGTTTTTGGGTTCCTGCGCGAGGGAGCCCGTCTCTCACCCTTCATCCAGGTAAGACCCCAGTAACTCGCCCCTTTCCCCCCCCCTCCTTGTTAAATATCTATCATATTTCTATAAGGTACAGTTGTTTTTGTTTCATTAAGCATAGGAGACTGCCCCCCCCTTTAAGTGTTTTTTAAGGCCAGTTCTCACCACTTCACTCCCGGTCCGGCGGTGTGCCGAAAAAGAAACCCGGCCCCATGGTACAGTGAATCACAAACCAACCCATATTCACATTTTTCTTCCTAATTAAAATTTCCCCCTGTATACCCCTAGTGCTCGGTTGATGGACTAGAAATAGTTCTAAGGATAAAAATCAGGCGTTTGGTTAGCCCCCGTAGAGCTTTCCCCGCGCCAAAAATCAGACCATACATGTATCTGGATCCAAACAAGAGAAATAATATTTAGAGAATAAATAGGAGATGTTTAAAATAAGTTTCTTTTTGTTTTTTGTAAAACCCCCCGGTGATATTTTGGTTGGACAATACTCCCCACTCTCCAAAAGGTTTTCAGCCTCACTCGGGTAAAAACTAAAATCCATCCCCCCGGCTCAATAATTCTATTATTTTTAAAAAGTGTCAGGGGGTAAACAGAGAATACCGCTTGAGCGGTGGGAGATATCCCCCCACTAACCTTAAGTTTATCCCCCTTTCAGTAATCTCCACGCGAGAAGTATTCGTTATAATTCAATAGTGGAAAAACATAAGAAAAATTTCAATTTCAAATTTAGTTGAATCAATGTAGAAATTCTTCCAATTAAATATTCATTTAACCCTAGAACGCTAAACATGGGTAGAGGAAAACCCGTCGCTAATGTATCATTGTATCCGTGATGTTCTGATGGATCCCTTGGCCCATATCGCTATAGCTCAGTGTTTTTCCCAACCTTTACAGCGGTAGGTCCGTCGCTCCAGTCCGCGGGCCCTGATTTTTTTCCCTGAACGTCATTTGGGGTACGACGTACCCGGGTTTAAAAAAATCAGGGTTAAAAAAATAGGGTTTTACGTAATTGTTTTTGGAATACTGCAATAAAGGGGGCCCATAGTATTAATTTTTCCCTTTCAGGAAGGGATAAACTTACAACAAATTTACAGTGTATAACTATAGTGTTCATCATGGCTTCCAGACGTGAAAATGTGTCTCAGGAAGAGATAGAAGGTATTTTGTTCACGGCTACTGGTGAAAATAGTGACGAAGACAGTGACGAACTTGAATGTGAGGAAATATACGATAGTGACCGCGCGATGCTGACTTTGTCTTAGGACCATAAGACATGTCTAGTCAAAGTGATTCAGATAGTGACCACGAGGCAGGCGTGAGAACAGGCCGTCGTAGGGAGGCAAAGGATTATCGCGGTCGTGCCAAGCGGGCACGCCGTCCACCAAGCCGCTCGCCTGCCACCTCTCCTGATGCTGCCTTCCCTATTGCTGCACCTTTACTTCTGCTGACCCTGCTGTGACCACCCCCTGCTGCTGTGCCTGCTGTAACCACCCTGCTGCTGCCCTTCTGCTGACCCACAGGCTACCAACTCAGACGACCCAGACAACCCTCCTGCTGCTACTCCTGCTGCCACCCGGGGACGACGACGTGACTGTGCTGGTAGAGATGATGAAGATCTGCTTGTAAAATTTAACCATGCCACAATGACGAGCAGGCAGGGTTACGTGTGGAAAACAAGGCCTCAGGTGGTAGCAGCGACAAGGACAGCAGCAAGAATATTATTGGACAATTTACTCCTGGCCCCACACAGAAGCTGCGCAGGCTAAAACCTTACAAGAGTGCTTCTGTCTCTTATAAGTGACGAACTTGTAGCACAGGTTGTACAATAGACAAACCAGAAAATAGATGAGATTGCAGCAAAGTTTACTAGGAAAACTGCGACCAATTCAGAGGACACACAGCAACAGAGATTACGAGCTTGCTTGGTGTTTTAATTCTTAGTGGTTACAGGCACGACAACCACCTATCCACCAAGGAAGTGTGGAGCCCTATTACAGGGTCGGCCTTCTACAGGGCTGCCATGTCGGAGTGCCGATTTACCTTCCTGCTAACCTGCCTGCGCTTTGACAACATGCGTACGCGGGCAGTGAGGCGCGACACTGATAAATTAGCTCCCATTAGGAGTGTGTGGGACATGTTTATTGGCTCCTGTGAGAAACATTTTATTCCACATGAATACATTACTGTGGATGCTTGCTTGCTGCTTGCGCCTACAGGGGTAATGTCCTTCAGGATGTTCATTCCGAACAAGCCAGCTAAGTATGGGCTCAAACTGTATGGCCAATGATGTTGACCACCAACTACCTTCTCACAGGCATTCCTTACTTGGGTAAGCAGGGAACCCATGCGCGAGTTGGGGAAAATCTTGGCCACACATTTACTCGTGACTGACACGGCCCTACCACCACACCAACCGTAATGTTACTGTTGACAACTGGTTCACCTCAGTGCCCCTCATCCAAGATCTGCTCCATAACTGTGGGATGACGCTGGTGGGAACTGTGAAGGGGAATAAGAAAGAGATTCCAATCATGATGAAGGAAAAGAGCAACAGGGTACCAGGGACTAGTGCATTCCTCTTCACCAATGACATAGCTTGGTCTCCTACGTTCCAGACACAGCTACTGCCAAGAAGACCGTTCTCCTAATGTCCTCCATGCACACGCAGCCATCCAAACAGGGACTGGGAAGCCAGAGATGATAGATTTCTACAACAAACAAAAGGTGGTGTGGACACCTTTGACCAAATGTGTGCACAGTACAGCTGCAGCAGGAAAACAAAGAGGTGGCCGCTGTGACCGTTCTACGGCATCCTGAATGCAGCTCTAATAAACTCGTGGATCATCCACAAACACAACATGATCCGTGTTGGGAACACACCCTGACCAGGAAAAAATATATGGAGCAGTTGTCCTAGGACCTTATAAAGCCTCAGCGGAGAGCCGCCTCAGCGCCCCGACTCAGCACCGGCAGGTGAGGGCTGTAATAGCCCAAGTGTGCGGGATCAACCCCACTGGAATGGGTGGCCCTAGAAAGAAATCCAGCAGGTTTGTCAAAAGAGCCAAACGCGCGGTGCTGTGCTTGTCCAAACAAGCTTGATAAGAAGACACGGTTCAGGTGTGTCACCTGTAACAAGCCTGTTGCCCCAACCACTACTACGCTATCTGTGACGACTGTGTGTGATGCCGAGGGAAGTTTGAATGTTGCCGTTTTATACCAAGCACCATTATTTTGTTGTGAATAGTCGATAAAATACTTACTTTACAACCGAAATCATGGGCTAAAAACGCATTATATTAAAAAAAAGGACATTTTTTCGTCACTAAAAAAGGATCTTTTTCACCCCTCTTCCCGACAGTTTGTGCTTTGACCGAGGGCTGGAGACAACCTGAAAGCAATGGCCACTTATCTGGGAGTGTTTAGCCTAAGTTTAGTTATAATCGGCGGTGCGGTTTTTTTTTGGTAAATTTTTTTTCTACATTTAAAAAAAAAAAATGGGTTTTCACACTTTATTTTTAAAAATCTGTTCCTACATAACGTTAAGTATTTAGTAATTATAAATAGGTTAATTAATTGTAGGATACATACATTTAGATGTCTAATGGTTTGTTTCAATAAGTTTTCATATATAGTATTTTTTTTTCATTTTCCAAGTTCGGGTACGTCGTACCCTTGTTTAGTGATCATGTTACAAAAACAGAAGTTTAGCGTTCTAGGGTTAAAGGTGTCAGAAACAACCTATAAAAACCCTGGCACCACTGGAGGACTGTGGAGGTGTTCGTATATCTATTATGTACATTTTGTGGGTGACATTCCTGTGTAAGTTATGACAAATGTACCAGTTACATTGCCTTTTTAAAGTAATTATAACTATTACTAATGAGACTGCTTATTATTTTAGTGTATTATGGCCAAATTACAAGTTTTATCGTACAAGTCTTAACAAGGGTTCGGACGCATTGAAAGATTGGAGGGAGTGGAAAAATTGTTCCCAGATGTCGCTGGCGAATATTAATATTTGTGACATCATTAACTGTTGAGTTGTTGTATATATCCGGTCAACGTGTTGAACCTACTCCTAATTAAATACAGTATCCTTTGCATGTCGTGCGCATGTAATGAATGTTGAATTGGATGAGAATTAAAGGAAAACAGAAACATTTACGGGAGGAGTTCTGATAAGATTTTCTCATGCGCGCGATCTGATTGGCCAGGCTCTTGAAACCACCACCCACACCCACGACTGTATAATTTTACAGGAAAAGAGTAAAATCCGCTGCCGGGAGTGACTCTGCTCAGTTTTCTGTACACGCAAAAGAGTAAAAAAAAATTGGGCGGGCTTAAATAAGTAAAATTTTATTTGCAAGGGATGCACAAAATCGCCTTTACCCTTTTGAAATCCCCTCAGTATGTCCTTCCCCAAAATACAAAACAGACATAGGACTCAGGTGGTAATCATAATTCGGAAATAAAATAATTTTTTTTTTTGTTTCCCCCACAGATTCGAACCGAGAACACAGATTTGCACCCCAAATCGGCGCGTGACCATTTGTGTCAATCAGACGTCCCCCTTCCTTTAAATGCTTTTTGGTGATTTTTGTTCATTTCACCGAGTGGGCGCTTACGACCGTGTCGGGACCCACCGGGCGGTCGTAAGTTGATTTTTGGGTGGGCATTTTCGAAGGGGCTCTAAATACACCCTCTTTGCGTCCTAAAAACCGATTAGTTAACGGCTAAGAAGACTACTAAGAAGCATTTTTGGGGGTATTAGCCCCGTGTAAGGGGACAGTAAGGCCAAACCCCCTTTTTAGTGCCCCCACCTCGTTTTTAACCAACAGCGGTGCGAACAAGTTGTATTGGGGGAAAACGTATACCACGCGAGGGAGTCTCTCTCTCTCCTCTTCTTTTTTTTCTTTATTTTCTTTCCCTCCCTCTTTCCCTTTCCTTTAGTTTCCAGATATGTATTTCTGTACAGTCAAGGCAGTGCAACAGCCCAGGAAGTTTTTCTTCTCTTTTCTCTTTTTTTTCTTTTTCTCTCTCTCCTTTTTTTTTCTATTATTTTCTCCCTCTTTCCCTTTTCCCTTTTATCCCCCACAACATCATAGCCAGTATGTGATATTTTGGTGAAACTTTTTTCTGGGGAGTTTTTTGTTTTGAAATTTAATCTGCTAACGTTTCTGTGCAAATCATATCTTTCCACCCCGCCCCCCTATTATATATATTTAACTAGGTATTATACAGCCTAAAATACTATATACCGTCTAAAAATAAATATATAACCCAAAAATTAACCATTGTTTTTTT
>JACEEZ010004407.1:32500-37260 GCA_016584305.1 Chionoecetes opilio | reverse complement strand
CCTAACTATATGATTATTCTAAAACTTTCATTCTTTTCTTCTCTCTCTTCTACTCTTTCAATAACCATCCATCCCTTCCTTCAACCCACCAAACTCTCTTTTCATTCCCTATCCTGTAAACTGTATCTCTCCCTCTCACGTCTCCTTTCCCTTTGTCCCTTACGGCAGACTATCCATCCCTTCAAATCTCCTCTCCCCATTCCTCTATTCACGCATCCATCCCTCTTTCATAACCTACACTGCTTCAAAAATAACCATCGTGATCGCCACCGTACACTCGCCTCTTCGCGTCTGTGGTAAAATATTGGTTGCCGCACAAAAACACATCTTCCCCGAGCCGCCCTTTTCTTCCCGCGGCTCTGAGGGAGGAATTACTCTGCGCCCTCAGGAAACAATGACCTTAAAGTGGTGGTGTTCCTCGAGGTGGTCTGAGTGCTTCGCCTGTTACTCTTAAGATGGATCTCCTTTAAGTCTTTACGATGCCTTGAGAAGTGGCTATGGGGAGGCTGGAAGAGGAGGAGGAAGAAGAGGAGGAGGAGGAGGAGGAGGAAGAAAGGGAGAGTAAAAAAGGATGTAAGGGTGTACGTTTAGGTGCGTGTATAGAGACGTGGTTTTATTCAGGTGTGTGTATGTATTGTACCGTCTATTGTGTGTTGTTTGTTTATTGTTATGAGCGATGTTTTGTGTTGGAGTGGATGGTAAGGTTTGTCTTGTGTGTGTGTGTGTGTGTGTGTGTGTGTGTGTGTGTGTGTGTGTGTGTGTGTGTGTGTGTGTGTGTGTGTGTGTGTGTGTGTGTGTGTGTGTGTGTGTGTGTTTTGCTGACCTCTCGCTATCAGTACTAATTTATCAGATACCTGTTCTACCACCACTATCACTACCAAACAACAACAACAACAACAAACAACAACAACAACAACAACAACAACAACAACAACAACAACATTAACAGAGGCGATAATAATCAGATCCATTAATTAAGCTTGTAGCCCAATCATTTTTTCAATTGTCAATCCACACCTGTGAACCAAATAACTCCCCTCACCCCTCCTAGCCTACCTCTCCCCTCTCACTCTCCCCTCACATACCCACCCTCAACATATACCACTCTCCAATCCAGCTCTCTCTCTCTCTCTCTTTATCTCCAGCCAGTTCTCTCTCTCTCTCTCTCTCTCTCTCTCTCTCTCTCTCTCTCTCTCTCCTCTCTCTCTCTCTCTCATCCTCTCTCCTCGTCTCTCTCTCTCTCTCTCGCTCTCTCTCTCTCTCTCTCTCTCCGCTCTAGCTCCGCTCTGCTCTGCTCTCGCTCTCTCTCTCTCCTCTCTCTCATCGCTCTCCTCTCTCTCTCTCTCTCTCTCTCCTCTCCTCTCTCTCTCTCTCTCTCTCTCTCTCTCTCTCTCTCTCTCTCTCTCTCTCTCTCTCTCTCTCTTTAGCCAGCTCTCCTGTTACCATACCAAGCTTCCCTCTCCACCACAACTACAATTATATATACCTGTAATTTAATTGTCTACTAAGCTACCTGACACGCTATCATCCCCATTCCCTTCATCCCTTACCTATCTCTTCTAACCTATAACTTGTTACCTCCTGCTTTACCTATTCATCTCTTTCTATCAGCTCCTATCTCCTTCACAGCACCAAATACACACATTAACCCCTTCACGCCCAAAACTTTATTTTCATAGTAATTTGGATACTATTAGATGATTTTTATTGAATTTAAGCAATAATTTATAGATATGACCTGTTTAGTATCCTTACCACTAACTAATTTGGTTTATTCAGTTAGTTTTCGTAATTTTATGGCTAACCACAGATGATTTTTATATAGCAAAGGAAAGATCTGGGCGTGAAGAGGTTAAATATCTTCCTACATCCGTCACATATACCTCTTCTTCACTAACACCTATCTCCTATCTTGTTATCCTATTCAATATCGCCTCATATCCTATCTATCGCTATTCACCTATCATCACTAACACCTGTCACACCATCACATCTTAACATCCCTCACACAACCTATTCTTCACTATCTCGTATGTCATATATTTTATTCACCGTTGCTTCAAATCCTATCTATCACTATTCACCTGTCCTATCATCACTTCTATGCGTCCAAACTCCCCTCCATCCCCTTTGTTCCAACTTACCAATACCTCTCTCAATGCCTCCCACTCCGCCGCCCACTCCATCATCCTCCATCCCACTCGTCTCCCCACTCACCAGTATTGATTCCAAAGTTCATCATGATTGTAGAAATTATCAAACAAATCCTGTGAAATTCATAATGCATACTCGTATTTTTGTTTCCCCTCTTTATTTCCGCCCCTACGCACGTTCATCATTGGTGTGTTTATGTTGGAAAGGATGAATCAGGGTTTTTTGGAAATGAATGGTTGTGCTTTTGTCAATTTACTTTCATTTTGTACCTACTTTAATCATTGGGTTTTACTTTCTCATGCATGCACCAGTTTTTTTGTGTGTGAATTGAATTTTTTTTAGAGTTTACAGAATAGATAGTAAAGTCAAAGAAAGAGAGATAGAGCGAGATAAAGCGATAGAGAGATGCGTTAGTACAAAGTCTCTCTCTCTCTCTCTCTCTAACTTTATCTCTGTTCTTCTCTTTCTCTCTATTTCTTCATCGCCCACTCCAATCCCTCTACCGTCTTTCCAAATTTCCTCCATCCCTCTCTCTCCCCTCTTCCCTCTCTCTCTCCTTCCTTTCCCCTCTCTCTCTCCTTCCCTTCCCTCTCTCTCTTTCCCTTCCCTTCCCTTCCCTCTCCCTTCCCTTCCCTCTCTCTCTCCTTCCCTCCCTCCCTCCTCTCCCTCTCTCTCTCCTTCCCTCCCTCCCTTCCTCTCTCATCCTTTCCCCTTTTTCGTGGTACAGACTTTCATCATGGTAAAATTTTCACTCCTCTAAAACGTAAATGGCCTTGAATAGACTTCCATCTGCCTAATTAAGAGAATTTGGCCAGTTTTACCCGGCAGATTTTACCTTTTTGTTCCTCGCCATGAAAGGGGTAGAGGGGGCAGGGGGGGGAACTTTGTCAGAGAGAGAGAGAGAGAGAGAGAGAGAGAGAGAGAGAGAGAGAGAGAGAGGTAATTAATTAAATTTTTATCAAAGAATGCATTTTGAAATAGAATGTGTGTGTGTGTGTGTGTGTGTGTGTGTGTGTGTGTGTGTGTGTGTGTGTGTGTGTGTGTGTGTGTGTGTGTGTGTGCGCGTGCGCGTAGTGCGTGCGTGGTGGTGGTGTGTGTGTGTGTGTGTGTGTGTGTGTGTGTGTGTGTGTGTGTGTGTGTGTGTGTGTGTGTGTGTGTGTGTACTCTCATTTCTTGCCCCATAAGTGCATCCATTAACACAGTAAAATATTCATCTTTATTTTTATTTCAACGCAAGCCTTTAAAGGATAAAATAGGTCAACAAGGGTCACTTTAGGAGGGATTACATAGCATCATTTACACTCAACAGGGAAGAATGAGGTGAGGTAAATAGGGGAAGCCACAGAGGCGTCGGGATTAGTAGAAAGAAAGGGGTAAGAAGTAGCAAGGAGGAAAGAAAAATAAGGTGGGTAGGAAAAAAAAATAATGAATAGGGAAAAAAAGAGAATGGAATTAAAGAAGAATGTAATAGATAGTCACAAATGAGAAGGATATAGAAATAGTAGATGTGGTAGATGATATAATATAGTGGTGATGGGTGGTGGTGGTGGTGGTGGTGGTGTTGGTGGTGGTGGTGGTGGTGGTGGTGGTGAGTGTGGTGGTGGTGGTGGGTGGTGGTGGTGGTGGGTGGTGGTGGTGGTGGGTGGTGATAATAGACCTATAGATCAGATGAGAACGATGAGGAGTGTAGGATATAAAAAAAAAATGTTTATAGAGAAGTGTGTGCTTTGTGAAAAAATAATCAGCCTTAAAAACTTTAATAATTATTGCTCAGAGGATTGGCTTAGTGTAAATATTATGGAAAAGAAACGACTGTCATTTTGTTTGTTAGCTCTTTATGTATTGCTTATCTGTTCTTCCTCTTTTTATTTTTACGTCGGCCTTAATGTCTTGCTTTACTCATTTAGTTTTCTAATTTTCTAATTTTCTACATTTTTTTTTCTCTCTCTCTTTCTCTTTCAGTTATCCACCTATCCATATGCATCTAATATACTATAGGAGTAGCCGTGTGTCTGTGTGTGTGTGTGTGTGTGTGTGTGTGTGTGTGTGTGTGTGTGTGTGTGTGTGTGTGTGTGTGTGTGTGTCTGTCTGTTTTGGGTAGCCGAAACTGTAAATTCAATTTTGATGAGAGTAGGCTCAAAACATCGTAAATAAATCGTAGATGGTAAACGGCTTGGTCCCATGTCGTTTGAATAATGTTGAAGGGAGGTTTTGGGCTTAAAACACTTTTCAGAGATTAGATTACAAGAATGAACTCTGCGGTAACGTCTTGCCGCATTTCACTAATTCCGTAGACTCATGTACTTACCGTTTGTGTGTGTGTGTGTGTGTGTGTGTGTGTGTGTGTGTGTGTGTGTGTGTGTGTGTGTGTGTGTGTGTGTGTGTGTGTGTGTGTGTGTGTGTGTGTGTTGTGTGCGCTTGCAGGACATGCGTGGGGTTGGGGTGAGGCAGGACGTGGCGGGGTAGTGGCGGTGAGGCAGGCGTGGGGCTGGGGTGAGGCAGGCTACGGTGGTGGTAGGTGGTCTACCCCGAGGCACTTTGACCAGTGACCAACGACAGCAACAACACGATTGGAGTTTGCAATCACATTGTTGTTTAGAATATAC
>JACEEZ010004407.1:22500-27500 GCA_016584305.1 Chionoecetes opilio | reverse complement strand
GAAGGTAGCAAAAGAAAAATAAGAAATAGCTGACATTGAGTTTGTGTTTTTCTTCTAAACTTAGATTGGCCAAGTTTTCGATGAAGTCAACGAAGATGCGATTGAGCAGTCAGTCGTCTTGGAATAATTCATATGTAAAGGTTGACATGATGAGATTTCCTTCTGTCTGTATGTCTCATAAGTGCAATTCTCTCTCTCTCTCTCTCTCTCTCTCTCTCTCTCTCTCCTCTCTCTCTCTCTCTCTCTCTCCTCTCTCTCTCTCTCTCTCTCTCTCTCTCTCTCTCTCTCTCTCTCCTCTCTCTCTCTCTCTCTCTCTCTCTCTCTCTCTCTCTCTCTCTCTCCTCTCTCTCTCTCTCTTTCACTCTTTATAACACACACACACACACCACACCACACACACACCACACACACACACCTATTTCATACCACCCACCATCACACCACCACCACCACACACCACACCACCACCCACCACCCCACACCACCCCACCACCCACCACACCCCACCACACCACCACCACCACCACAACCACCACCACCACCACCACCACCACCACCACCATAAGACAATAAAAAGAAAAAAAATGACTTTCCTAATCAGATTTTCCCGAACAAGGCAGACAAGTAGCTTATTACTATCGCCAAGGATTCTTTTAATCACCTCTTGTCGCCGCGGGAGGGATTGGCGAGCGGCGGGGCTTCGTGGGACAAGTTATCGAAGTAGCGGGTCTTCGGGGGCTTCGCGTAAGGCTCTGATAGGCGACGAGGGGCTTCATCTGATTGGCTTTTTCGTCTTTGATTGGAGTGGTCGGGCTTCTTGAGAGGGTGACGCCCTTTGGTTCTTCTTCCTACAATTCACCTTCCTTGAAATAATACACTTTTTCCTTAGATCCCTTGAGGCCCAGAACGTAATTTCCATTGTAATTTGGGTACCATTAGACGATTTTTTTAGTAAATATATGCAACATTATATAGATATAACCTGTTTAGGATCATTTTCGACTAACTAATTTGGTATATTAAGTTACTTTACGTAATATTATGGCTCGAGAACATACAATTTTTCATAGCAAAGGAAAGATCTGGGCGTGGAGGGGTTAAAGAGAGAGAGAATGAAAAAAATATGTCTCCTTAGCTTTTCGAGTAAAAAAAAGAAGTTTGGTGGAGTTCTATTCCCGTTGTCTGATTGGCTGAGCTGGTTATCTGGAAGGGTTATGATTGGCCCCTTTGTGACCGACGGGTGCAAATAGACCAATCAGTGACGTCCAAGGCAGGCAGTCACTCACACGATAACTCCGGAAGCCACCATTCAGCAAAACCCTCAACTAATCCTTGCTGCCTTCCTCCTCCCTTTCTGGCTATCGTACATGCTTTTCTGTTTCGTTTGCTTCATCTTCTCAATATTTCCATCATTATATTATCATCATTTATTCATTTACGTATCAATTGCTTTATTTTTCAGGTTATTCATGATTGCAATCCTTTTTTTAGTGTGTTTTTGCCTTTATTATATTTGTTCTGTCCTTTTTTCTGCTGTCCTTTATTATAAGTTTTTATTTCCCATGTCCTTTATTACGTCTTGAATCCTTTTTTTTGCGTGTTTTTGCCTTTATTATATTTGTTCTGTCCTTTTTTCTGCTGTCCTTTATTATAAGTTTTTATTTCCCATGTCCTTTATTACGTCTTGAGTCCTTTTTTTGTGTGTTTTTGTTTCTATTCTATTTGTTCTGTCCTTTTTTCTGCTGTCCTTTATTATAAGTGTTTATTTCCCATGTCCTTTATTACGTCTTTAGTCCTGTTTTTAGTGTGTTTTTGTCTTTATTATATTTGTTCTGTCCTTTTTTCTTCTGTCCTTTATTATAAGTTTTCATTTCCCATGTCCTTTATTACGTCTTTAGTCCTTTTTTTGTGTGTTTTTGTTTCTATTCTATTTGTTCTGTCCTTTTAGACTTCTGTCCTTTATTATAAGTGTTTATTTCCCATGTCCTTTATTACGTCTTTAATCCTTTTTTTAGTGTGTTTTTGTTTCTATTATATTTTCTCTGTCTTTTTTACGTTCATTATTTGATTTTATTCTCATTTCTTCTTCTTTTTATCTCTAACTTGACTTCCTTGAGATTCCTTTAGTTGTCCTCCATTTTTAATCCTTTTTCTGTCTTGTTTATATTTTTAGTCCTTGATATTTTCCACCCATTTCTCTTTCTTTACTTCCTACATGCGCTTCCTACGTCTGCTTGCCTGCTTGCCTGCTTGCCTGCTTGCCTGCTTGCCTGCTTGCCTGCTTGCCTGCTTGTCTGCTTGTCTGCTTCCTGCTGCTCCCTCCTCCTCACACAGTCGCTGCCTGACGAGACACATTTTTCCAGACTGTTTGTTGCGAGTTCTTTCAGGCGTCAGTCACTTTCATTTCTCGTCTTGCATCATTTACAATTGTTTTATCCTTTTCATCATTATTTGTATTTCTTTCATTCATTGGTCACTTTCATTTTTTATTTGCATCATTTTTGTTTTCTTACCATTTCCATTTTTTTTAGCATTTTCCTTTTTTTTCATTTTCATGTTTTCATTTTTCATTTTTTCGTTTTCATTTTTAGTCCTTCTTCGCCTTTATCCTTTCGTGCATTCATTTGTATTTTCCTTCCTTCCTCCCTCCCTTCCTTCCTTCCTTCCTTCCTTCCTTCCTTCCTTCCTTCCTTCCTTCCTTCCTTCCTTCCTTCCTTCCTTTATTCCTTCCTTCCTTCCTTCTTTCCTTCCTTCCTTCCTTCCTTCCCTTATTCACTCTTTCTTTCCTTCTTGTATTCATTAGTTTATATATTTACATATTTATTTACTCATGCGATATCTCTCTCGTCTTAACCTACTTACTAGATGTCAGGAATAGTTTAATTAATCAGCGAGGATATTTATTATTATTCATATATGTTTTTACCTACGTATGTGTCCTAACGTATTTTAGATCTTAGACACTTTGGGCACACACAGAGAGAGAGAGAGAGAGAGAGAGAGAGAGAGAGAGAGAGAAGAGAGAGAGAGAGAGAGAGAGAGAGAGAGGAGAGAGAGAGAGAGAGAGAGAGAGAGAGAGGAGAGAGAGGAAGAGAAGAGACAGACAGAGAGAGAGAGAGAGAGAAGAGACAGAGAAGAGAGAGAGAGAGAAGAGAGAGAGAGAGGACAGCAAAAGTTTAGGTCCCTCGGCTGGTGTCTCGGTGGGGATGGTAATGAAGGAGGTGTTGTAGAGGGAGGTTTTGCTAACTTTGGTCTTGTCCTGGCGAAGGAGGAGGAGGAGGAGGAGGAGGAGGAGGAGGAGGAGGAGGAAGAAGAGGAAGAAGAGGAAGAAGAGGAGGAGGAGGAGGAGGAGGAGGAGGAGGAGGAAAGGGATTGAAGTTTCGTGTAGGGAGAAGAAAGGGAGAAGGAAGTAGAGGAGAATTTGAGGCGGGAAGAAGAGATGAAGGAAAGGAATAGATAGAAGGGAATACGAAAGAAGTAGAGGGAAGAAAAGAGAGAAGTAGAATGGAATTGAAAAGCGTTAGGGAATACGAAAGAATTCGAAGGAAAGAGAGAGAGAGAGAGAGAGAGAGAGAGAGAGAGAGAGAGAGAGAGAGAGAGAGAGAGAGAGAGAGAGAGAGAGAGAGAGAGAGAGAGAGAGAGAGAGAGACAGGCGGGCTGCTATAGGCAAAAGCTCGCGTCAACCAAAAGTGTTGACAAAATATTAACAACAGAGAGAGAAAAATAGTATGTAATAGAACAGTGTTTGGACGGAGAGAAATGAAGAGGAAGAGGAGAGGCAGGAATAAGATAGAAGAGGGGAAAGGGAAAGGGAAAGTAAAGAGGGGGAACAAGTGTATTCTAATAATGTGGATGAAGTATTCTAGATGCGAGGTCTGACTGTCCTTACACCCTTCTGTATATACCTTGAATTTTTACTAGCTTTTTCCTCTCCTTTTTAATTTAACTCAAGTATCGTGTAAACTTTTGGATTCTACGGCTGCCTACTTTTTTTTTTTTTTTAATACGGCCTATTCTACTTTTTGGATTCTACACTTCCTCTCCTTTTTGTATTAACTCAAGTATCGTGTAAACTTTTTGGATTCTACGACTGCCGACTTTTTTTCTTTTCTTTTAATACGGCCTATTCTACTTTTGGATTCTACACTTCCTCTCCTTTTTATTTTAACTCAAGTATCGTGTAAACTTTTGGATTCTACGGCTGTCTTTTTTTTCTTTTTTTTAATACGGCCTATTCTACTTTTGGATTCTACACTTCCTCTCCTTTTTAATTTAACTCAAGTATCGTGTAAACTTTTTGGATTCTACGACTGCCGACTTTTTTTCTTTTCTTTTAATACGGCCCATTCTACTTTTGGATTCTACACTTCCTCTCCTTTTTGTATTAACTCAAGTATCGTGTAAACTTTTTGGATTCTACGGCTGTCTTTTCTTTCTTTTAATACGGCCTAGTCTACTTTTTGGATTCTACACTTCCTCTCCTTTTTATTTTAACTCAAGTATCGTGTAAACTTTTTGGATTCTACGACTGTCTACTTTTTTCATTTCTTTTAATACGGCCTAGTCTACTTTTGGATTCTACACTTCCTCTCCTTTTTGTATTAACTTAAGTATCGTGTAAACTTTTTGGATTCTACGACTTCCTACTTTTTTTCTTTTCTTTTAATACTGCCTATTCTACTTTCGGATTCTACACTTCCTCTCCTTCTTATTCTAACTCAAGTATCGTGTAAACTTTTTGGATTCTACGACTGTCTACTTTTTTCATTTCTTTTAATACGGCCTATTCTACTTTTGGATTCTACACTTCCTCTCCTTCTTATTCTAACTCAAGTATCGTGTAAACTTTTGGATTCTACGGCTGCTTACTTTTTTTCTTTTTTTTAATACAGCCTATTCTACTTTGGCATTCTGTAAATTCGGCTCCCCGTATAATGTCGATCCTACGTCTCCACATGTCCAAACTATTTCACTCCCTTTATTCCTGTCTTCAATATCCC
>JACEEZ010004407.1:12500-17500 GCA_016584305.1 Chionoecetes opilio | reverse complement strand
CACTGAGAAGGCCTCTCTACAAATACCTCTAGCCAAAGCAATTCATCATAAAGGAAAGAGACGGAAAAGGCATTATAGTATATAGCAAATTTGTTTTTTGTAATAATGGTTTGAATGCACGATGCGTCAGTTTCGTGCCACATGCATAGTGTAGAAGCATGTTCAGTGGGCATGTGTGAGGGTGGTGTGACAGCTTCCCCAATGCATTCTCGGGAGGCAGCAGTCCTTCCCCTTGCCGTACGCCGCCCCTGATACACTAGTGAAGAGAATGAGGATGGGAAGAGAAGGTAAAGGCGGGCACAGAGGAGGAAGGATGTGCTGACAATTTGAGGAAGATAGATGGACGAAGGTATGGAGGAAGTAGATAAACAGAGAGAGAGAGAGAGAGAGAGAGAGAGAGAGAGAGAGAGAGAGAGAGAGAGAGAGAGAGTGTGTGTAAGTGTGCGTGTGCGTATGTGTGTTGGCGTCAATTAGTAGGCAGCAGATTGAGAGAGGAGAATAGGAGGAGTGCTGGCTATGAAGAAGCAGGGCGGGAGGAGCTATAGGGTGGTGGCGCCAGGGAAGCCTCGTCGCGGCCACCCCAAAGTGTCCGTCGGAGGAGCCGCTGCCGCAGTATAGGAAATATCAATAACCGTTCCAAGTAACCAGCGGAGGCGAGGCGGCCATCTTGAAGGCTGTGTGTGTTGACGTCCCGAGACCCTTTGGCTGCGGCGACTCAGGCCAAGACGCTCTTCTGATATCTCTCTCTCTCTTTCTCTCTCTCCCCTCTCTCTCTCTCTCTCTCTCTCTCTCTCTCTCTCTCTCTCTCTCTCTCTCTCTCCTCTCTCTCTCTTCTATCTCTCTCTCTCTCTCTCTCTCTCCTCTCTCTCTCTCTCTCTCTCTCTCTCTCTCTCTCTCTCTCTCTCTCTCTCTCTCTCTCTCTCTCTCTCTCTCTCTCTCTTGCAGAAACACATGATTCCAATAATCATGTTTGCTCTATATTTTCAGGTGCGAGATAGATAGAGAGAGAGAGAGAGAGAGGAGAGAGAGAGAAAAAGAGAGAGAGAGAAAAAAAGAGAGAGAGAGAGAGACGTATTGACCGATACAGACATGATGTTTGTATTATGTCGAACCGATTCCCTTAGCAACATATGAGGAGAAAGAATGATGATAATAAAGATGACGACACACACACACACACACACACACCACACACACACACACCACACACAACACACACACACACACACACACACACACACACACACACACACACACACACACACACACACACACACACACACACACACACACACACACACACACACACACACACACACACACACACACTACACACATGAACAGAATATTAATGAAAAAGCGATCACATATATTTTTTAATAGGACAAGGTTTTATATTGTTCGTAATCTGTATCATTATATTTTATGATATTAAATGATGATGGGAGAATAATATAAAGAGAACATTAATTACAGTGTCAGAGTTTGGAATTGTGATAGAAAGATAGATAGATATAAATAAATAAAAATGTGTGTTTGTGTGTGTATGTGTGTGTGTGTATCAATTATCATATTTATCTGTATTTTCATTTTCATTACTTATTAAAAATTTAAAACCCATACGCAATTATAACGTAAATATACGCTCTTGACCATTCTGGACGTGTTTAATGGGAACGTAAATATACGTTATAACTGCGTACAGGTTACCACCATCATTTAGTTCCCAATTTCTTTTTCTATCCTCCTTTCGTATAAAGAAGTAGCCGTTTACCTAGCCGATACTGTCTCTATCCTCCTTTCGTATAAAGAAGTAGCCGTTTACCTAGCCGATACTGTCTCTATCCTCCTTTCGTATAAAGAAGTAGCCGTTTACCTAGCCGATGCTGTCTCTATCCTCCTTTCGTATAAAGAAGTAGCCGTTTTTTCTATTCTCCTTTCGTATAAATAAATTCCCTGTGTCACCCTCGGCTCACTCCGTTGTTTCCTTTCAACCTTCTGTGGCTGCACCGGTTCGCTTTTCCCTTTATGAACTTGCCGTTGCGTCGTCGCGGCTGGTAAGTGTTTGCTCGAGTGCCTATCTGGCGGCCTAATGTGATTTGCGAGGCAGCTTCAGCCCCGGAGGGAGAAAAGAAATCTGAATGCTGAGCGCTTCCAATCACCCGGTGAGAAATTGGTAAATAAGTTTCTGTGGATGTTGCTGAATGGAGAGAAGAAGAGTAGGAGGAGGAGAAGGATGAGGAGGAAAAATGTCATAGGGAGAAAGTGAAAAGAAGATGGTCAGGCTAGGTAGAAAAGGAAGAAAGGGAGACATGGTACAAGACATGAGGAAAGTTTCTTGGAGGAGAGATAAAAGTTAAGATGGAAGAGGATGAACGGCGAAGAAGATGAGAAAGAGAGAGAGAGAGAGAGAGAGAGAGAGAGAGAGAGAGAGAGAGAGAGAGAGAGAGAGAGAGAGAGAGAGAGAGAGAGAGAGAGAGAGAGAGAGAGAGAGAGAGAGAGAGAGAGAGAGAGAGAGAGAGAGAGAGAGAGAGAGAGAGGAAAAAATATATTCATGGTAAAAAAGGTGAAGTTAAATGAAAGCATTTGGAAAAAAACTCGCAAAGAAACCACAACAAAGAGAGAAAACGAAAGAGAAGGATGAAAAGAATATGCAACGAGAGAGAGAGAGAGAGAGAGAGAGAGAGAGAGAGAGAGAGAGAGAGAGAGAGAGAGAGAGAGAGAGAGAGAGAGAGAGAGAGAGAGAGAGAGAGAGAGAGAGAGAGAGAGAGAGAGAGAGGTTAATAAGTGAGAAGACGAACAGGAGAAAGAATAGTTAGAAAGGCAGCAAGGGTACAAAGCGAGTGAGTGACTATAGAGATGCAAGTTGATTGGAAATTACTGCTGATGAAGGTATGAGGGTGTGAGTCACGGGCTGGGAGACGGAGAGGGACTGCAAGTGAGTGGCAAGTGAGTGACTGGAATAGGGAATGAAGAGAGGAGAAGGGCGAGAATGATAGAAGGAGAGTATTGAGAATTGAAAGGTGATAAAGAATAACAACACAAATTCAATACTAAGAGAAAATTATTAAGTGGGAATGATATGAGAGAGATATAAAGAATGTTTTGAGTTTATTGGAACAGCGAATAAAAGGGATGAAGAATAAATAGCAAAAATCTTATACTAGGAAAGAAAATAACAAGTGCGAATGAAGTGAGAGAGATATAGAGCACGTTTTGAGTGTATTGGAACCCAGAAATTGAGGATGAAAAGTGAAGAAAGCATTGGGTGAAAAGACGGGGAAAGTGATTCGCCAGTAATTGGAATAAAAGGGAAAAATGACAATAAACTCAATAGAATCGTAACCAGAAATGGCACACAAATGGAAGCAAGGCAGAAACACGGCTCTCATATATCCCACCCAATGAGATTATCTGTCAAGGATGCTGTTGAAAAAATAATTATTGCTTCTGTCGTGTTCGCCTCGTTAATGGAACACTCTGCAATGTGTGTTCGATCATTAAATTCCTCCGGTTCTGCTGAAGTATTTGCCCAAAACAAGTTGCGAACGCGTGGATTGTTTTGTCGTTGGTGGCGCGTTTGTGAATAATCTATTTCGTTGCTCTGATACTCGCTTTGCTGGGGACAATTTATGTTGTTTTTTTCCTCTCTCTTTCGCTCACTCTTTTAATGGTCGTGCCAAATGCTAACTCCTCGATTTATATTCTATCAATTGTTGTTGTGAACTGTGTGTGTGCGTGTGTGTGTGTGGGTGGGTGGGTGTGTGGGTGTGTGTGTGTACCTGTGCGTGTAATGAGGTAACCCTGCGTGATGGCTTTCTGTTATATTAGTTGCCTCCCAACAATACAATCAACATCCATTGTTTACGCAGCACCAGCGGGCTTATCGCCATCCCGCCGCTACATCGCATCACGCCAAACATGGACCGATACTTGTTTTCTATCATATTTTTTCAACCCATGGCTGTATATTTTGTAATGTGTGAATCTATTTACGTATGTATGTATGCATGTATGTATGCATGTATGGATAGATGGATGTATATGAATGTATATGCGTATGATTGCGTGTGTGTATGTATGTGTGTGTACCAATGAGTGTGCATGTAAGTATTTCATTCAAAAACTGAATTCACAGCTCAGATTTCCTACTGTACCGATGGTTACCATGTGTGGGCGTCACGTGTAACCTTCTGCCCCAGCCCCTGCCTCACCCCTCTCTTCCCCCATATAATATATTTTATAAGTACTTTAAGACTTTTATAAGTACTTTTAAGTTCCCTATTTTACAAGTACTTTGACAATCGCATGGGTGGCTCAAATAGGGATTATTAATAATAATACTTGTACTGAAAATACTATTACTGATCATTGTATTGAAGTAATGATTAATCTAGCAATTCCTATCATATTTTTATGTCTAGTAGTAACTTTTGTCTAATTTGTGGTTTTTAAGGAATATCTGGGAGTATCATGTCATTGTGAATTGGCTGAAATAGGAACTTTTAATATATGTAACTGAAAACTGACTACATATTCGTGTTCAGCATGCCCGAAAACTGCAAGGAACAAATTTTCAAGCAAATTTATTTTAAAAAAATATTGCAAATATTGCAA
The DNA here is from genome assembly GCA_016584305.1 of Chionoecetes opilio. NCBI lineage: Eukaryota > Metazoa > Arthropoda > Malacostraca > Decapoda > Majidae > Chionoecetes > Chionoecetes opilio. The sequence continues at coordinate 12,883 of JACEEZ010004407.1, read as the reverse complement.
GGGGTATGCCTTGATTTTTTTTTTAAATCACGTTTTTATCAATAACTAAAAAACTATGGCAGATAAGTGCAACATGAATAGATAAGTAGATATTAAGTAGATTACGGGATATCATAATTGTAAAGCAAAACAATATTGATTGGTAAATAACCGAGAAAATAGCATATTTGTTACATAATGAAAATTAGCATAATACATTTATACAAAATATCAATTTTCTCGACAACCATGAGGTGTTTTGACAAGCCGATTACTGCTTCATATAGGACACCTCAAGATGAACCTCTGTTACTTTGATTAGTTTTTCTACGACTCATATTTTTGCGACAAAATAACAAAAACATTGATCGTCGTCAATTTTGGAATATTTTTCAGCAACCAGA
>JACEEZ010004407.1:0-7500 GCA_016584305.1 Chionoecetes opilio | reverse complement strand
TCAAGTATTGGTGCTCGATTACTGAGGCGGAGACGGGAAGGAAGGAGAAGGAAGAGGAGGAGTGAAAATAATTGGTAGGGAGAAGAAAAGGAGTGAAAACAAAATATTAATGATAAGGGAATATGATAAGGGATAAGAAGGAGGAGTTATAAAGAGAAGGTAGAGAAAAAATGGAGAGTGAAAACTAAATAATAATGAAATAGGAATGCGTAAAGGAGGAGGGACAGGAGCTAGAGGAAGGTAGAAGAAGGAAGAAAAAGGAAGGATGAAGGAAGGTAGAAGGTAGAAGGAGGAATGTAGAATATAGAATTTAGAGATGCCTGTCAGAAGCGAGAGGTGGCTGTAAAAATGGCTTTCAAATTTCTTTATGTTTCAGAAGTTTTTTATTGACAGCGAGCGAAGCTCTCTGTTGCTTACCATAAGACCCGTGGAACCAAGTTTCCGCCAAAAAGTATATAACTACTCCTAAATATTATCGGATTGAGCTGAAATTTGACATGCAAGTAGTGCTGACAAAATCAATGGGGGTCGTCGGAAGAAAATTTTTGCGTAAAATAAGCCCTTAATGAGTAAAAAGCGTAAACTACTCCTAATTATTGTCGGATTGAGCTGAAATTCGACATGCAAGTAGTGCTGTCAAAATCAACGGGGGTCTGTACAACAAACTTTTTGCATAGAACAAGCCCTTAATGAGTAATTCACGTAATTGAGTTAATTGGCTGGAACGTGGCTCGCTGTCACGTTCCAGCCGCAAGAACTGAGCCAAAAGCAAAGGGGCCAGAGGCTGGACGTCTATACTTGATATATTTATTTATACACTTTTTTATTGCGGCAAAACTAGTGATGAGCTGAGCGTCACCACCACCACCACTACTACTACTACTATCACCACCACCACCATCACCACCACCACCACCACCACCACCACCACCACAACCACCACCACCACCACCACCACCACTACTACTACGTATATTTGCAGATCGAGGTAGCGCAGAAAGGCAGCAAGTATACACATCGAAGACGGAGATAATGACGCAATCAATATTCAGTGTACCAAATGCGTTGTGTGGCTGATGTGGGATTCCTCTTACTTAGGTTCGAAGCCGTCTAGTTAAAGCTGGGTATTACACGCTAAGGCGCCTCAGGTATCCACTTATCCCTTAAGGCGTGGAGAGTAATGTGATCAACAAGACAAACCAGGGAAGCTATAGAGTGAAGTGTTGTGGTTGTAGACAAAGTAATAACAACCATTCACAACAACACCAAAAGGATTAAGTTAGCAGCGTGTATTTATGTAACTTTAACCCCTTCACACCCAGATCTTTCCTTTACTGTAAAAAAATCGTCTGTTGTTAGTCATAAAATTACGAAAAGTAACTGAATATACCAAATTAGTTAGTGGACAAGGATACTAAACAGGTCATGTCTATAAAATATTGCTTATATTCACTAAAAAATCGTCTAATGGTACCCAAACTACAATGAAAATTACGTTCTGGATTTCAAGGGGTTAATAACATCACAACCACCACCACTACAACCACCACGACCACCACCATCACCACCACAACTAACCACAGCAGTCACGGCCACAAAACAAAAACAACTCATAATAATAAGGATCATACTACAACAGCAACAAGAAAAACAAACCAATTCATTATAAAGAAAAGACAGAATTTGAATCTAGTGCTGGAATTTTCTGTACAACGTGTGTGTGTGTGTGTGTCTGTGTGTGTGTGTCTGTGTGTGTGTGGGTGGGTGGGTGGGTGGGTGGGTGGTAGGGTGGGTGGGTTGGGGGTGGGGTTTGAGGGGGGGTGGGGGTTGGGGGGGAAGGAGGAGGACTAGAGGACACACTTTTAAGCCTGAAGACTACAGTGCCTCATCCTGCCTTGGCGTGACAAAGTCTTGGCCTGGCAGTTTTCTCCTTAATTGTTTGGTGCGGGGAGAACCGGGTGATCTGAGTTGCAAATGGCCCTGCTTCTGCTGCCTGAGGAGGAGGAGGAGGAGGAGGAGGAGGAGGAGGCGGCGGCGGCGGCGGCGGCGGCTGGCGGCGGCGGCGGCGGCGGCGGCGGCGGCGGCGGAGGAGGAGGAGGAGGAGGAGGAGGGAGGAGGGAGGAGGAGGAGGAGAGGAGGAGGGGAGGAGGAGGAATAATACAAAGGAAACACAAACAGCAACAGACCATTAGGGCCTTACATGGCTGTTTGATTTAACTACACTACACTAAATAGATAATAAGAGAGAAAGGATAGGAAAGTAGAAGGAGGAGAGAGGAGGAGGAGGAGGAGGAGGAGCTTTTACTAATACATTGTTCTTCAGCCTTTTCCTTACCTTCCTTTCCTTTCCTTTTTACTTTTTCCTCTCATTCTTGTTTTGTTTCCATCCTGAAATTCTTATATCACAATTTTTTTTTTCCCTTTCATGTTTTTTTTTTTATGTGTTCCTATTCTTTGTTTTCTACTTTCTGTTTTCTGAAGTTTTTTATGAGTTACGTTTTTACATTTGTTATTTTGTTGTTTTTTCATTTGTTTTTATGAGCCTTGTGTTTTATTCTTATTAGTTTCGTTCGCTTCTCTTCGTTCATTTCGTTTGTCTTGCTGCTTTTGCCTCATTTTTCTTCTCCTTTACTATTTTTGTACATTTCTTTGGTTTCTTCTTACTCTTGTAATTTCCTGTGTGTCTTCTTTCTTCTCTTTTCCATCTATCCTTTGTCTTCCATCTTTTGATTACTTTCCTCATTCCGTCATTCATTTCTCATATCAATTTCGGCTTTCATTCTAGTATTCCTTTTTTCCTTCATTCTTCGATCTTTTCTTTATTCTAAATCTTCCTCCTTTTTTGTAATTAACGCATTTTTACTATGTATTGTCAGTATGTAATCTTATGTATTATTCATAACTTTATGTATTATCATAAATCTATATTTGCATTTCTGACTTTTATGTACATGATAGATTTGTATTTGTATGTGTGTGTGTGTGTCTGTGTCTGTGTGTGTGTGTGTGTGTGTGTGTGTGTGTGTGTGTGTGTGTGTGTGTGTGTGTGTGTGTGTGTGCGTGCGCGCGTTTAGGTTGCATGTAATCGTGCATGCAAGGAAGGCAAGAAGGGGTGTTAACTTTAGCTCGGTTATTCTTTTCCTCCTCCTCCTCCTCCTCCTCCTCCTCCCCTCCTCCTCCTCCTCCTCCTCCTCCTCCTCCTCCTCCTCCCTCCTCCTCCCTCCTCCTCCTCCTCCTCCTCTTTATTTCCTTTCTCGTGCTCCACTTTCTCCTATTATTCTTCCTCCTGCTCCTCTTTTTCTTCCCCCTCCCACTTCTCTCTTACCGTTTTAATTCTTTCCACTATTTCTTCCCTTATTTCCTTCCTTTTCATTCCATTCGTCTCTTCCACTTTCCTCCTCTTCCTCCATTTCATCCTCCTTCTCTTCCTCTTCGTCATTTCTCATCAGTAATCTTCACTGTTGACTTTCTCGCCCCTCTCCCCTCTCCCCTGTTTCTCCTTTTATCCTCTGTTTTGCCCTGCCTTGTTACCTCTCGCCTCCCCTTCATTATTCCTTCTTTTTATTTAGCTAGATGTCCCCTAAATAATTTCTAAGCTTCTCTCTCTCCCTCGCTAATAACAGGAATCTATTTCGGGTCGGTGAGAGGGGTTCCGCGAGGCGATATTCTGCGTGCTTGTATGTTTTCTCTGGTTTATTTAGTAAGCAAAATGAGAAACCCTTTTATCCATCCTCCAAGATAGCAGTTTATGTATTTTTTTTTTCTCTCTCTCTCTCTCTCTCCTCTCTCTCTCTCTCCTCTCTCTCTCGCTCTCTCTCTCTCTCTCTCTCTCCTCCTCTCTCTCTCTCTCTCTCTCTCTCTCTCTTCTCTCCTCTCTCTCTCTCTCTCTCTCTCTCTCTCACTCTCTCTCTCTCTTCCTCTCTCTCTCTCTCTCTCTCTCCTTTCTCTCTCTCTCTCTCTCTCTCTCTCTCTCTCTCTTCTCGTCACAACTTTCCCGTCGGAGCGTTCACTTCCATATCATTCTTTTTTCTTTTTATATATCATCGGGTTTCCTTGAATTTATATGATATTCCCGCCATGAATTTCCTTCTTATCTAATTCCCTTAAAAGTCTTGGCCCGCACATTTTGGCATTTATCGCTTCCAATTTTCCTTGTCGTCTTGTAACTCAGTGTCTGTCTTGTTCCTTTTATAGGAATGAATATTTTGTTCGTGTCTGTAAGATTCATGTATTGTCACTATCTGCACTGATTCAATGTAATTTTATAGCTTCTCCTTCCTCCTATTTATCTCCATATTCTAAAAACGTCTCTCAATGTTCTTTTATCTCTTATCTCTTTCATAGTATTGTCTCTCTTCTCCTCCCTTTGTTCTATTCATCCCGGTCCTATCGCTCTCAGTCCTCTCTTCGTCATAAATTTAGCCCCTTTCAAGTTTATTTTTATTTCATTTCTTCTCTCCTGCCTCTCACTTCTGTTCAGTTTACTCCTGCAGCTCCTCCTCCTCCTCCTCCAACTCCTCCTCCTCCTCCTCCTCTTCCTCCTCCTGCACCTCCTCCTCCTCCTCCCCTGGCTCCCCTTCTTCCTTTCCTTTTCCAATATCGCCCCGGTCCCTTGTTCCCACCGGTACCTGGCGCCTAGTCCATTGATCTTGTCGCTGACGTGACGCGGCCAGTCATTTGTCAGCTTCCCTCTTTCCCTCCTGCCATTCCTCCCGACGCACCATCTTCCCTCCCCTGCCTCTCCCCTCACTCCTCTTCCTCCACCTCGACACCTTAGGTTTTTGCCAGCGACGCAAGCCACTGGGGATCCTTATTTCTTCCTAGGTTCTCATCAGCCCACGCGCGAGAGACAGTCTTGTCATCTGCACCAGTAGGATAATCTTGTGAACTATAGAGTCATGGTGGTTCTCACTTCACCCGACCTTTCCTTTTATAAGAATCGTCATTTTCCATGTGTTCTCTCTGCTTTTTCTTCTATCCTGTGGCTTTTTTTTCGATTTTATTTGAAGAACAGTATTTTTATTCCATTTATTCTTGGCGTTCCTCACTTTATCCGACCTTCCCTGTATCAGAATTGTTATTTTCCACTGTGTTTTTTCAGTTCTGTTCTGTTTTGTTCTCTGTGTTTCTTGTTATGTGTTCCTGTAGGTTTTTTTGCGACTTTATTTGAAGAACAGTATTTTTCTTTCATTTAGTCTTCAGCTTCTCCTTCTTCGTCTCTTAACTCTTCGTCCAAGACTGCTAACGTGTGGATCTAATGGGTCTAATGGGTCACTGTCTTATGGTTTGGTATAGTGTCTTGCACTCAGCCTCCCTCACCCTCCTTCTCGCCTCGTCCATAATCCACGCCCTCCCACCACGTCCTCGCCACCAACATCTCCGCAACCTTAAGTAATTGAACAGCGATAAGACAACCTCATCCTTTAATTCTTAGCCATCACCACACACCCTCTGCCTCTTCGTTCCTAGCTCTCCCTCCTTCGTTCCTAACTCTCTTGTCCTCCTTTACCTTGCACCCAAGACATGCCCTCCTCCTCCTAACCCTCACCCCGAAGGTTCCTGCATATTTCCTGCGTGTAATCTCCCCAGTCAGGCCCCGGAGGCTCGTCCATTCGTTGGCGGGAACACCGAACTTGTCCCTGCCGAGAAATATTTTGTTATCATAGTCACAAATTCTCTCTCACCACGGCCACTCAATCTCCTTCCTTCTCCTTATTCTCTCCCTTTCCTCCCTTCCCTTTTTCCCAGAGTAATGAGCATATATAGCTAGTTATTCAGTTACGTTCATATTTTATGCTTGTTTCTGTTCTTTAGTGCGGTTTTGGATGCGTTTTGTGCCTTTCAAGAATAGGAGTTTCTCGTACTCGAAGCTCCGTCTTGTAGTCTCCTCAGCAAACACCGCCTGCTCGCCGGAGATTAGTGTTGGCGTCTTGGCTCGTAAACTACATTTCTTCTTTATACTTTTCCCTCGAGATACGACGATACAGCCTCTACGGGACGCTTACGGGGAGAGGTGAGGTAAGGAGGGGCAGATAGGGTGTAAGTGTAACAAGTATATTTTTTCAACACGTGACATCTTTCGTGTTTAGGTTGATCGAAAGTCTCATTCCATGGAACCTAAGATCATGGATTTTCGGAAATTTTGGCAATATTTCATAACCTCTGTATTTGTATTTGTATTTTTTCTTTTACTTCTTGAATTTGGAACATCATAAATTTCTTCGTCTATTCAAAATCTATGTCTAAAGTGAAGGATTGAGAGAGAGAGAGAGAGAGAGAGAGAGAGAGAGAGAGAGAGAGAGAGAGGAGAGAGAGAGAAGAGAGAGAGAAGAGAGAGAGAGAGAGAGGCATGCCCTGTAGTCTCTCCAAACTCTCTCTCCCCCCACATAGAAATTCAGAACAACTCGTCACCGATATTGGAGGAAGGCGAATGTTCCCCAAGATGCTATAGATCACCTACCACAACCACCACCACCACCACATACACCCTCTCTCTTTTTTTTCTCTCTCCCCTCTCTCCTCTCTCTCTCCTCTTCTCTCTCTCCCTCTCTCTTTCCTCTCTCTCCTCTCTCCTCTCTCTCTCTCTCCTCTCTCTTCTCCCCCTTCTCCCCCCTCTCCTCCCTCTCTCTCCTCCTCTTTCTCTCGGTCTTCTCCTTTCCCCTCTCTCCTCCTCTTTTCTTTTTTTCCCTGCGTCATAATTTTTTCCGGCGTTCGTAAACCTAAAATCCCCTCCCGCTAAAAATAGAGGCCGTTACCACGTGTTTCCCCGATGAGAATTTTTCCTGTGTTGTGTGTGTGTTGTGTGTTGTTTGTGTGTGTGTGTGTGTGTGTGTGTGTGTTGTTGTGGTGTGTGTTGTGTGTGTGTGGGTGTGTGTTGGTGTGTTTTGGGTGTGTGTTGTGTGTGTGTGTGTGTGTGTGTTTGTGTGTGTGTGTACTTTCCATATCAATGATTCGCCCCAGATTGTTTTAAATTAACGTTGAACTGAGTGATTAATTGCTTTTCGTATGGGTTTTTTGTTTGTGTGTGTGTGGAGAGAGGGAGAGAGAGAGAGAAGGAGAGAGAGAGAGAGAGAGAGAGAGAGAGGAGAGGAGAGAGGCACAATTAGGTCTTCGTCCCTCGGGCTTTTACCCCTCTCTCCGTGTTCGCTAATTTTTCCGGGTCGTGATTGTGGTCCACGGGGGGTCTGAGGGAGGAGGAGATTACTAGGATTCATAGAATCCACACAGCCAGGAGACCTATCGGTCCCTAGCCCAGGTATCCCCGCCCGAACTACATACTACTAACTTCAACTACTTGTAGAAACATTGGAAAATATACCATTCCCTAAAGAGGATGGAACATGGAAGTTTCCTAGTGCAGAATGAAGATATGAAAAAACTACTACAACTCCCCTCCACTAAAATAATCGATACGGGGTACTAGATAAGAATTCGCACTATCCTTATTTGTCGCGCAGTTGTTTTTGATGTAGTTTGTGCTGGTCGAAATGTTTCTGTTTT
>JACEEZ010004406.1:362122-382682 GCA_016584305.1 Chionoecetes opilio | reverse complement strand
ACCTAACCTAACCTAACCTAACCTAACCTAACCTAACCTATACCTAACCTAACCTATACCTAACCTAACCTAACCTAACCTAACCTAACCTAACCTAACCTTACCTAACCTAACCTAACCTTACCTAAATTATTAACAGCAATGGTTTCGGTCAGTGTTTCGTAATCATAACACAGTGCTATCACATTATATATCTATACATCCAGGGGGAATAATGAAGCACTCCTATAAACCCTCCCTCAGCACTCGCCCAGCACTTGCATTAGGCGCTGCCGACACCAATACAGCAGTAAAGCGATGTGTCTCCAGAACAAATAGGTATTCACTGTTTTTAGACCAAGACTTACATACGGACACACTACACTAACGGGAACACAAAGAAACCAATTACCTCTCTGTGACTCAGTTTGCATGATCAAGTATGAAATTAATGAACTAATTACTAAGAACAACTCAGTAAGAAAAAATAGAGAATAGTTTTATGTATACATCATGAACGCTACTTTTACTATATATATAATCGTAGCTAAATAAAAAACCACAATGGACCCGTTTACTCTACTTGAGGTAAGGATTGATTTGACATCTTCAAGCCTCATATAGTTGGGCAGTGATGTTGATTTTTCTATGTGAACAGTATTTTTGATGATACAGCCAATTTAAGTACAGGAAAATGTATACGCTCTAAAACGACTGGCGCCATGTTGTGACGTCACTAGCTTAGACAACAGAGCAAAACAGCTGTGAAGCGGCCGCTACTATTATGTACTACCTACTAATACACCAACTTGCATTACCCCTACTACCGCAAGATGACCAGTAATCCTCCTTCAAGTGATGTAGTAGGTATTCACTGTGTTTGTGAATATGTAAGTTGTAGTTTATAAGGAAAAAGTGGATAGACAGAGATAAGTGGCCCGTGACACCTGACAAGTGATGACTTCTGGGATCGGCATTCCTTATAGGGAGCTTAAATGAACCTGCAATGACATGTAAAGCTAGACAGATAGACGAACTCATAGAGGAACAGGTAGAAATGTATGGTTAGTAAAGGTTGTAGTGGTGAGTAGAGTGACGAAGGGTGTCTTTTGCTTTATGTGGGGAAAGAAAGCCATACATTTCTACCTGTTCCTCTATGAGTTCGTCTATCTGTCTAGCTGTACATGTCATTGCAGGTTCATTTAAGCTCCCTATAAGGAATGCCGATCCCAGAAGTCATCACTTGTCTGGTGTCACGGGCCACTTCGCTCTGTCTATCCACTTTTTCCTTATAAACTACAACTTGCATATTCACAAACACAGTGAATACCTACTACATCACTTGATGGAGGATTACTGGTCATCTTGCGGTAGTAGGGGTAATGCAAGTTAGTAAGGTTAGTTAGGTTAGTAAAATAAAACTATAATTTGCGGTTTGCTGAGCCAAAACAAGCCGATCAGCTGATCAGGCGAGATCTGAGTCTGCAGTTACTACGTAAAAACCAAAATCACAGCGCGTTCCGCCGTGTTGTGATTTTTTTGGCCCAAAAAGGCCCAATTTTTCTTTTATGGGGTTTTTCTCAGCAAAAAGAATAGGTACAGTGTTTGTACCCTATATTGCCCCCAAAGCTTTTAAATACTCCGGTTTTAGGGTGAGAAAAGGGGTCCATTCTGGCGTCAGCCCGGCATTTAACCCCCTGAGATCAGAACGAATTTTCCCATGAATTGGTACCATTAGACGATTTTTTGGGGCATAAGCAATATTTTTTAGTTGACCCGTTTAGATCCTTGCCATATAATTTTGGTATATTTAAATTTTCTTTTTGTAATCTTTTGGCTCTCAAAGCGATTTTTATAGTAAAGGAAAAATCTGGGGGAAAGGCGTCAAGGCACAACAGGGGGGATACAAAAAACCCTACCTAGGATGTTTGGAACGGTAAGACCATGATATTTAAAAGGGGGCTGGTTTAAAAATACCTTTTTGGGGGGGAGTCGGGAAGCACAGTATTCCTCTATTTTATTTACACATGAAGATATAAACCAAAAAAACTGGAGAGAGAGAGAAGGGGAGAGGGGAGGGGGAGAGAGAGGAGAAGAGAGAGAAGAGGAGAGAGGAGAGGCGGGGAGAGAGAGAGGAGAGAGAAAAAAGGGGGAGGAGGGGAAAAGAGAGAGGAAAAGGAGAGAGAGGAAAAAGGGAAAAGAGAAAAGAGACGAGAGAAAAAGAGAGGGGGAGAGAGAGAGAGAGAGAGGGAAAAGGAAGGGGGAGAGGAGAGGAGGAGAGAGAGAGAGGGGGAGAGGAGGGGGGAAAAAAGAGATGAGGAGAGGGAGAGAGAAGAGAGAGAAAAAAGGGGAGAGAGAGGGGGGAGAGGAGAGAGGAGAGAGGGAGAGAGGAGGGGGGAGAGAGAAAAGGGGGAAAAGAGGGGAAAGAGAGAGGGAAGAGAGGAGAGAGAGAAGAGAGGGGAGAGGGAGGGGGGGGGGGGGAAAAAGAGAGAGAGAGAGAGGGGGAGAGGAGAAAGAGAGAGAGAGAGAGAAAAGAGGGAGAGAGAAGGGAAAAAAGGGGGAAAAAGGGAGAGAGGAGAAGAAAAGGAGGAGAGAGAGAGAGGAGAGAGAAAAAAAAAGGGGGAGAGAGAAAAAAGGGGGAAGAGAGAGAGAGGGGAGGGGAGAAGAGAAAGGAAAGGGGAAGAGGGGGAAGAAAGGAGAGAGAGAAAGGGAGAGAGAGAAAGAGAAAAAGGGGAAAGAGAGGAGAGAGAGAGAGAAAAGGAGGAAGAAAAAGGGAGGAGGGGGGAAGGGGAAAAAAAAAGAGAGAGAGAGAGGAAGAGAGAATAAAAAGACAGGAGAAAAAAAAGAGAAAAAAAAGAAGGGGAAAACCCTGAGGGGAGAGAAAAAAGGGGAGAAAAGGAGAGAGGGGGGAAAAAAAAAGGGGGGAAAGAGAAAAGAAAAGGGAAAAAAGGGGAAGAGAGAGAGAGAGAGAGAGAGAGAGAGAGAGGGAGAGAGAGAGAGAGAGAGAGAGAGAGAGAGAGAGAGAGAGAGAGAGAGATGAGAGAGAGAGAGAGGAGAGAGAGAGAGAGAGAGAGAGGAGACTTATACAAAGACAGACAGGTAGACAGAAGCAAATAGAGACAAAAAAAGATAGGGATGAACCTGAGAGAGAGAGAGAGAGAGAGAGAGGAGAGAGAGAGAGAGGAGAGAGAGAGAAGAGAGAGAGAGAGAGAGAGAGAGAGAGAGAGAGGAGAGAGAGAGAGAGAGAGAGGAGAGAGAGAGACACTTATACAAAGACAGACAGGTAGACAGAAGCAAATAGAGACAAAGAAAGATAGGGATGAACCTGAGAGAGAGAGAGAGAGAGAGAGAGAGAGAGAGAGAGAGAGAGAGAGAGAGAGAGAGAGAGAGAGAGAGAGAGAGAGAGAGAGAGAGACTTATACAAAGACAGACAGGTAGACAGAAGCAAATAGAGAGACAAAGATAGATAGGGGATGAACCTGACACACACACACACACATTGTACTGCTAAATAAACAAATGCATAATGAAGTCCATGAATGACCAGCGAGACAAAGCAAAGGTGAGTTACGCAGCAGGACAGACAAAACATTACAGTCCACACAAACACAGGAACCTGAGGAGCAAAAAAAGCTCAACAAACCATCAAACACTGAAATTATATATTGTTTCAGTTGTAATTAATGGTCCAGTTTTACCCCTCCTAGACCTATAAATTTTGCGAGTTATCGATCCTGTTTCGTTATTTTATTTAGCTATTTAAAGTGTATGTAAATTATTGGGTTTAATGAATGGACGAAGGTGGATATTGGATAACAACACCTGGCTATTGAGACTTCACTCCCTGCCCATAACATCCGCACAGGTAACCGGGGGGGGGGGGGGGGGGAGAGAGAGAGAGAGAGAGAGAGAGAGAGAGAGAGGAGAGAGAGAGAGAGAGAGAGAGAGAGAGAGAGAGAGAGAGAGGAGAGAGAGAGGAGAGAGAGAGAGAGAGAGAGACATAAAGAGACATAGAGAGAGAGAGAGAGAGAGAGAGAGAGAGAGAGAGAGAGAGAGAGAGAGAGAGAGAGAGAGAGAGAGAGAGAGAGAGAGAGAGAGAGAGAGAGAGAGAGAGAGAGAGAGAGAATTTTCTTAATCATCCTCACATTAATATTTGGGACACTGGAGAAGAAAAATGTTGAAGTCAATTAAGTCATTAAGCTTCGGTATCAATATGAAGCTTCAGTATCGGTATGAAGCTTCAGTATCGGTATGAAGCTTCAGTATCGGTATGAAGCTTCAGTATCGGTATGAAGCTTCGATATCGGTTTGAAGCCTTGGTACCGGCTTGAACCTTTGGTGTATATCGGTTTGAAGCTTTGGTCAAAAATCTCCTTACCACCACAACCCTTCTACCACTCGTGTCCCTACATCAAACTATATCATATTAGTTCTTTTTTTCCAAACATGCATTGCAATATCACACCATCGACCTTCACTATACACACAGTACACAGTGACACAATATTATCATCACTTCCTCCTCCGCCCTTGCCCCTATTGTGCGAAAAGTTGTCACGGCGCGAAATACTGTAGACTCCTCCACAGTATTTCGCGCCTTGACAACTGTTCGCACCACACCGCCACGCCGCGTCCGAGATCATGTTCTGGGATGACAGTTCATGAGGGGCGGGCGTGGGCGGGCGGCGAGGGTCACGGCGCTTCCCTCAACCCCAGCAAGTGAAACGATCGTCCCGCCAGCATATTCCCGTTCTCTATGCGAGTATGTGGTTTCCGAGTGAAGACGCTTGGCTGTAGCTCCGAAACTAACCATAGGATTTTCTCGAAAATACCCTCATTGTGATTCCTACGCAAAGTTCCCTGACAACGTCCAGGAAAACCTAACCTACCCAGACCGTAACCTAACGTAACCTTACCTGACGTGTTCAAGATTAAACCCCACATCAATCAATCAATCATTGGGGGCATACGCCGGGGGGCGCGTCGCCTCGCCCACCCTACGACGCCACTCCCGGGGGTCACCACGCGCGAGTTCCCATGCAGGCTCCTTTCCCATACCAAGCAGCTCTCGACAAGAAACATCAACTTGCCCCAGCCACGAGCCTTGTGGGCGCCCCCTTGGCCTCCTCCACGCCGGATTGTCTCTTACAGATACAACCCGATGGGAAGGATCGGTTTCAGGGTAGCGTGCCACATGCCCATATAGCCGAAGTTGGCGCTGACGGACTATGCAGGTAATAGGCCTCGATTCAGTCTCACGGTGCAATCGCTGATTTGACACGTAATCATCCCAGCGATACCCCATGATTCTGCGAAGACACTTATTACCAAAGGCATTGATTCGTCTCTTCAAGTCACTATTTAGTGTCCATGTCTCACAACCATAGAGTAAGACAGGGATAACAAGCGACTTGAAGATCCGGATCTTTGTCCTCCTGCACAGGTACCGACAACGCCAAATACTCCCGCTGAGCGAGTCCATAACACCGTGGGCTATGCCAATCCGCCGTAAGACTTCTTGACGTGACCCACCGTCATTATGGACTGCGCTACCAAGGTATGTAAAACTTTCCAAGATCTCAATGTCCTCGCCACACGCATGAATAGACTGTACTGCTTCATCTAGTAAGTCTCCAAACACCTGGACCTTGGTCTTAAGCCAGGAGACCTCAAGTCCCAAAGGCTTTGCCTCCTCGTGCAGCGCCTCGAGAGCCATCACCAGGACCTCCAGCGACTCAGCAAAGATTACTGCATCATCGGCAAAAACAAGATCAGTGATCTTGGTGTTGCCGACGGATGCTCCACAATCACTTTGATCTACAACCTTGTCCAATACCCAGTCCATACAAGCGTTGAAAAGTGATGGGGCAAGGAAGCACCCTTGCCTCACTCCTGTATTCACAGGAAAGAAGCTGGATACACCTGCCCCACACTTCACAGCACATACCTTCCAGAAAACGGGAATATGCGTCCCGCCTGCATTACTTGAAGGGCCCAGTGCATTTTTTAACATGCTAACTGGGCGACCAAAAGGTCTCCCAGTGATGGAAAACTGTCGCCCAGTAAGGACATTTTGAAGCTACTGGGCGACAAGATATTTATTCATAAAATCCTTCTTGGATGCAATGGCTCATCATGTCTGTGTGTGTAAGATCCAGAAGTGGATCGTGTAAGATCTTCTTATTACTGCATATGATCATTATTTACATATATTTCTTCTTTTAATGTCTATATAATCTTGTGCCGCCATATAATAATACCATGTCGATTGTTTGCGTAGTGAAAATTTGTTTGTGTCACTGGAAGATTCATGATCAGAGCATGGAAAGGGAGGGGAGGGGTCACACAACATACGAAACGGGGAAGATAATACCAAAAAGCTGTAGTTTAACAGGTATGCCTACCACCCTTCTGGATATCCAAGGAATGTCGCCCAGTAAGATTTGTTTAAAAAATGTTCTGGAAGGGCCTAAGTATTAAGTAACCCAAAGGAGAAGGATGAATAGGGGAAGAAGAAAAGGATATGACGGAGGAAGAGTAAGAGGAAGAAGGGAGGAGAGAAAAATGGAGAAGAAAGATGACGATGATCACAATAATAGCGACGGCGACGACTTGACTCTCCCTGCGCCCTTAATTAAGTCCACCTGTTGACACTGTACTTGAGGCGCGCGTGAAGGTCGTGACTCGCAGGCCCCGCGAGGCGCTGAGGGTGGCCACACGACGCCCTTGCCACACACACATAAACACACATAAACACACACACACACACACACACACAGACACACACACACGCACGCGCACACGCATAAAAAAATAGACATCATTCCACTACAGCCAACACGGAGGTGCTGTACTTGCATGACTATCTTTGTTACATTTAATTAACACAAACACACTAACTGCAGCCTGACATGGCAATACTCTAATTATCTAATACATGTAATCGTTGCATGTCATCGCATAAATACCAGTAACTATATTTCCTGAACGAGCAGACGTGAACAAGTAATGGGTCGGGTAGTACAACCGTTATAAGCTTCACTAACAACCTACCATATCAGTCCTGTGAATATAGATCAATACCATAGCATTAAGAAGAGACCGTTCTAATCCTTCAACCTACCGTCCTATTGCTTTGAATTCCTGCCTTTCTGAAGCTTTTGAATCTATCCTCAATAAGATTCTTAAGCATCTATCTGCTCACACTCTTCTATCTGATCGTCAGTACAGTTTCCGTAAAGGGCGATCTACTGGCGATCTTCTAGCTTTCCTAACTGAATCTTGGTCATCCTCCTTTAGGGGTTTCGGTGAAACTTTTGCTGTTGCCCTTGATATATCAAAAGCTTTTGATAGAGTCTGGCACAAATCTTTAATTTCCAAACTACCCTCATTCGGTTTCTATCCTTCTCTCTGTACCTTCATCTCAAGTTTCCTTTCAAACCGTTCTATTGCAGCTACTGTAGACGGACATTGTTCTTCTCCTAAATCTATCAATAGTGCATGGTGTTCCCCAGGGTTCTGTCCTATCACCCACTCTCTTTCTATTATTCATTAATGATCTTCTAAGTCTAACTCAAAGCCCTATCCACTCCGACACTAATGACTTTACCCTACATTTTTCAACGTCGTTTATTAGACGAGACGTCCAACTCAACAGGAACAAAGTGATTCACGGAGAGATGCCACCGAGCGCCTAACTTCTGATCTTTCTATAATTTCTGATTGGGGCAAAGCAAACCTTGTTTTGTTCAATGCCTCAAAAACCCAATTTCTTCACCTATCTACTCGACAAAACCTTCCAGACAACTATCCCCTCTTCTTCAATGACACTCAACTATCTCCTTCTACAATGAACATTCTAGGACTATCCTTTACTAAAAATCTGAATTGGAAATCTCACATCTCATCTCTTGCTAAAACAGCTTCTAAGAAGTTAGGTGTCCTGTGGCGTCTGCGTCCATTTTGTTCTCCTTCCCAGTTGCTTGCTCTGTACAGGGGCCTTATCCGCCCATGTATGGAGTATGTCTCACATGTTTGGGGGGATCCACTCATACAGCTGTCCTAAACAGGGTTGAGTCAAAAGCTTTTCGTCTCATCAACTCCCCTCCTCTGACTGACTGTCTTCAATCTTTAAATCACCGCCGCAATGTTGCTTCTCTTGCTCTCTTCTACCGTTATTTTCATGCTCACTGCTCTTCTGAACTTGCTAACTGCATGCCTCCCCCCCTCCCGCGACCTCATTGCACAAGACTTTCTACTCATTCTCATCCCTATTCTGTCCATCTTCCTAGTGCAAGAGTTAACCAGTATCTTTACTCTTTCATCCCTTTCACTGTTAAACTCTAGAACTCTCTTCCTGTTTCTATTCGTCCACCTTCCTACGACTTAATTTTTTGTCGAGAGAAGTAGGTCTCTATTAAGACACCTCCCGAACTAAATTGATCCACCCCCCTTTCTTTATTATCTTACTGTCTTCTTTATGGGACTGGCAGCTAGCGGGCTTTGTGTTACTTTTTGTTCGCCCTTGGCCAGTCCTTTTTTAATGTAGAAAAAAAATGTATATACGAGTTAACATGACCGTATCTCTATGATCACAGTCCCATTAGATATAGATATTTTATTGTCCACAAAAATGCATAAAAAGAAATTAAATGATATACCAAAATTACTCACGGACCAGAAATGTACTCTAATCAGTAATTAACAAAAGCATCAAGTGTCTAAAAAAAAGTATATGTGAAACGTTGTGGCGCCTTAGTATTATTTTCACATTAAAATTCTACTTCCATGTAATATAGATGTCATTTCCTATCAGCTCTATCTAAAAATTCAGCAACACTACTAAAAGCAAAAATTTGAAACTAACATCGCATTTAAGATACATAAAATAAGATTACATTATCACACGTAGACCTGCGTGACATCATTAGACCTGCGTGACATCATTAGACCTGCGTGACATCATTAGACCTGCGTGACATCATTAGACCTGCGTGACATCATTAGAACTGCGTGACATCATTAGACCTGCGTGACATCATTAGAACTGCGTGACATCATTAGACCTGCGTGACATCATTAGACATGCGTGACATCATTAGACCTGCGTGACATCATTAGACCTGCGTGACATCATTAGACCTGCGTGACATCATTAGACATGCGTGACATCATTAGACCTGCGTGACATCATTAGACCTGCGTGACATCATTAGACCTGCGTGACATCATTTGACCTGCGTGACATCATTAGACCTGCGTGACAGCATTAGACCTGCGTGACGTCATTAGACATGCGTGACATCATTAGACATGCGTGACATCATTAGACCTGCGTGACATCATTAGACCTGCGTGACATCATTAGACATGCGTGACATCATTAGACATGCGTGACATCATTAGACATGCGTGACATCATTAGACATGCGTGACATCATTAGACATGCGTGACATCATTAGACATGCGTGACATCATGCGAAGAAGCAAGAAGGACGCAGGTAGAAGTGTGTGTTGACTTATTCGTATCAAGTGGTCGACTGATGATGATGATGACTTCAATACAAAACAATATCACTTGAAGCTCTAATATCCATATAGATAGATAGATAGATAGTTGGAGCGGTAAATAGAGATAGATGGATAGGGGATAGGTTGATTGAATGATTGATTGATAGATAAATAATTATGGAAAGATATAGATAGATATATATATAGATAGATACAGATAGATATATAGATATAGATAAATATAAACAGTTAAACAGATAGATAGATAGAGATAGATAGATAGATAGAAAGAGACAGATAGATAGATAAATATAAACAGATAAACAGATAGATAGATATAGATAGATAGATAGATAGATAGATAGATAGAAAGAGACAGATAGATAGATAAATATAAACAGATAAACAGATAGATAGATATAGATAGATAGATAGATAGATAGACATATAGATAGATAGACAGATAGATAGATAGAGGTAGATAGACAGATAGATAGATAGATAAAGACAGATAGATATATAGATAGATAGATAGATAGATAGATAGATAGATATAGATCATTCAACAGATCAGTGACGAAGAAGTATTAGTTTCTTTGCATAAGTTTTACACAGGTACTTAGTCCTATTTATTTTTCATAATGAGACTCTTGCAAATAATATGTATCTTATGAAAAAGGATGAATATTTTTTGTCACACACCGACGGGCCACCTGAATGTGTCTGCATGGGGAACCAAATCATTGAAGTGTTCGCAAATGTATTTTATCTTGGCGACGATAAAGCTGGTCAATGCAAAATACTTATAGAAACAACGCACATGCCCTAAAGGTTATGTTGAACACTTATTATGGCAGGTTTCCTAACCTTTGAATTGGCTGACAATGTAGCTCCATTCCGCACTAGCACTACAAAGGCCAGCTTGTTCCTTGAAAGATTAAGGTGATGAAGAGACAGGCAGTGGGCGTGCATGCCGTACACACGCACGCCTACATGACGCTCCGGAGACGTGTAATAACGCATGACACACTAACAGTTACACCAATTACCTAGGAATTTATGATCAATTACACATGCTATTTTCTGCAGAATTACAGACACTGTATGTAACATTTTCTTTACATGTATAATAACCACCTTTTAGCATACCTGTAAAATTGCACGTTTGCATGCTACATACCGTAACGTACGTACATACATACATACACAAATAAGTTGGGTTATGCAAATTTTACATAAATGCAAATTTTGACATATATTCTGCATGTTTCCACATGAATTCCGCAATAGATTTCACGTAAATATTTGGCCTCGTTTCTATAGACACCAGTAAAACGCCGGAGTGATTACAAACAGGGTAAAGTCAGTTCCTCGTAAGACGGGCGGGTTGCCTTTCACACGGCAGGCCCGCTGTAGGGGAGAGCGGGGCAGGTTGCATCGAGGGTAGGTTGCATCATTGCCTCTAACTCGCATTAACTTTTTTTATTATTATTATTGTTGTAGTTGTAGTAGTAGTAGTTTATTGTAGTAGTAGTAGTAGTAGTAGTAGTAGTAGTAGTAGTAGTAGTAGTAGTAGTAGTAGTAGTAGTAGTAGTAGTAGTAGTAGTAGTAGTAGTAGTAGTAGTATTAAGACGATGTACGTGTGATAACATGCGAGTTAAGCCCGGTTCCCACCTTCCCGCTTGTACGGCCGTCTTACAACAACACCGCTCAACAATGACGTCACCATCATCACCGCTTGAGTGGTATTTGTGGTAACTGGGCACAGTTGGCAACTCCGCTCGAGCGGACACCGCCGAGCGGGAGAGATGACTTAAAGTTAACTTTGTACAGCGGCCGTACAGCGGTACGGCGGTGCGGTAGACTTTGTTGTGACGTCATTGTGACGTCTTTGTTGTTGTATGGCGGCCGTACAAGCGGGAAGGTGGGAACCGGGCTTTAGAGGCAATGATGCAACCTACCCTCGATGCAACCTGCCCCGCTCTCCCCTATGGCTGCTAGGAATAACAAACGTTTATTTGCTCTTCAAGAACGCCAACCATTAACTGCGTATTAAACTTGGACTGATTGTTTGCTCTGCCGGGTGGCATCACACAATGAGGCAGACGGGGGGCGGTGTTGGGCCGCGGTGCCGCAAGGGGCAGGCGGGAGGCGAGGGCTGTAAACACACCAGCTCGTTCCGGCAGTGAGCCCCTCCAGATGCCTCCACCAATTACACGCCTCCTTCTCCTAGCCCTTCGTCTTGCCCACTGTTACAACTCACATATACTAATTACTAACACTAATAATACGTGTATCTTAAGAGCATTGCGTGCGATAATTAACGATTTTAGACTTTTTTTCACTCTTGTTATGGGTCTTATCATCCGGCGTCGCATCAGTCATGAGTTGTGCCGCCACGGGGCTCCGGTAGGCATGGGGTGGCGTGTATAGAGGTGCTTCTCTCTCTCTCTCTCTCTCTCTCTCTCTCTCTCTCTCTCTCTCTCTCTCTCTCTCTCTCTCTCTCTCTCTCTCTCTCTCTCTGTTTTATCCCTTGACATATCTTTCTTTGTTCTGATAATACAAACACGACCACCACCATCACCACCACCCAGGACCACGCAAACACCAGGTGAAGAGGACGGAGGGAGGCAGGCGAGGCAGGTAAGTGAGGGAAGCAGGTGAAGGAGGGAAGGAGGGAGGCAGGTGGAGGCAGGTGGAGGCAGGTATTCCTCATCTCAGCCTCAATGAATATGAAGACAAAAAACATGATACGTACCAATAAATTAATAGATAAATGAATGAATAAGTCATGTACACTAGAAAAAATTCAAACTATACATGTGTCGTCATTGTTATTGGCGTGGTTATTATAGATAGTAGCTAGGTGTTGGACAGTGATGTATCGCAGTACTATGACAAAGGTCTCTCTCTCTCTCTCTCTCTCTCTCTCTCTCTCTCTCTCTCTCTCTCTCTCTCTCTCTCTCTCTCTCTCTCTGTCATTCATTTATTACAGTTTAGCTTCATTTCACCCCTTCAATCTCTTTCTGTATTACATTCCTACTTTTCTTCATGCTTATACCAATGATATCATTTATCATGAAAACAACAATAAGAATAACTATAGCAACAGTGATACGTATAAAATAATGATAATTATGACAATGACAATGATGATGATTACATTGATGACAGTACAATAAGATAATAATGTCAATAATGATAATGGTAATGATAATAATGATAATAATAATATAATAATATACGTACGGTAATAATAATAATATGTATACTGTTACTACTGCTACTACTACTACTACCAAAGATACTTTGTAGTCGGTAGACACGGTTGTAGTGTGTCTTTGCTACTACTACAACCACCTCCACAACAATAACATCGAAAAATCCCCACATGCTAGGCCGTCGCAGCGTCAGTATTAATGTGATGATCGTAAACATAAACCAAGCAGCATCTACTTATCTATTCTTCCCCAGCACGACAAGGAGCGGCCGGCGGTCACGCACCATGTGCACCGTCTAATCACGAGACCGTCTGTCTGCTTGTTTGTCTAATACACTGAGGCAGGGCTTCTCAAAGTAGTCAATATCGACCCCTGTGTATCGATGAGATCTTCCAGGGGGTTGATAAATGCCTTGGGGTCAAAGGGGGTCGATGAATGCATGGGTGGACAAAAAGGGTCCTGAAATACCAGGAAGGCGACTGGAGGTCGATCAAACATTTGGCGTTGGTGGCTGACATTACTGCACGTAATATTCATGTGGGTACCTATGTTTTTTTCATAGTTTTTCTTACTACTAGTACCGGTAGCAGTAGTGGTAGTAGGTCGTAGGTTGTAACCATAGCCATTGGTGGGGTGGGGCAAATGGACTGTGCTTGTGAAAGACAAAACTTGCCTTATCACCGCAAACCACACAGCTCCACAGGGATGGAGGTCTTAAGAAATAGAAATAGTTTTTATTTACTTGTTTGTTTGTTATGTAATGTAATTGGGGAGGCATAAATATCATGGGGAGGCGGTAGCAGAGTGGTTAGCGTCTCCGACTGGCGTTCTCGGTGACCCGAGTTCGATCCCCGAAGAAAACCAAAACCTTTCTGCACCGTCGAGTGGCCTAAGAACACCCACATGCCCTGCCCATTAACTCTACCTTCGATTGCGAGTGCATCGGAGGACACAGGGGGGCGGCATGAGCCTCTAATCACAGGCGTCACTATAAAGATCCTGCCTGCGCCACCACGGGCGAGGGCCAACCACCACAGCCCTCAAGTGTGCCTCCAGAGCCTACCATCCGAGCCCTGGGTCACCACTGCCTACAGGCGCTATAGGCACAAATGTAATAAAACAAATAAAAATTAAAAAAAAAAAAAAATTGTAATGAATGGTTAGGGTGTCGAAAACAGAACAGGGATTCCGTGACAGAGTCGATGAAGTGAAGAGTTTGGGGAGCCCTGTTCTATGCTATCTTGTTCTCCCGCACATGTAATTTACTAGTATGTGGTGGTGCGTAGTGGCAGCAGATACCTTCGTTATAGAGCGACGGGTCTGCTGTGATCTATTCTTCCTATGTAATTCTATGTAAAACCTCCTCCTACTGCACGTTTAATACTTTAAAGTTTGGTACTGTGGTACGTTCCTGAAACAATGGAGCTCAAAGGCAAGCAAACAGTAAGGTGGTAGTGGTGGTGGTGGTAAGTGGTTCATTCAAAAATGCAAAACTTCCGATGATACAAAATGCTTCCGCCTGGTGGTGGTGGTGGTGGTGATGGGGGTGTGGATCACCCTCGTGCTGGTGGGCTTGGTGGTGAAGGGCGACAAGCTGCGTCAGGTGATGAGGGCGTGGCGGGACGCAGGGCCCCACACCACCCTGCTGGGGAAGGTGCGGGGGCACCAGTGGCCGCCTCGTGGCTGGCCTCCCCAAGGGACCCCCTGGCGGAGTGCGGCTTCCCCCTGGGTGACAGCGGGGGGGAGGTGGTGCCCCTGGTGGTGGGCAACAAGGAACGTCTGGCCTGCCTGGACCTGCAGGTCCAGAAGGCCGAGCAGGAACACAAGACGTTTGTGTTCTGGTTCGTGTGTGCCGTGTGTGTGGCGGTGGTGGTGTTTGTGGCCCTGGTGGCAGGGTGCTCCTGGGCACGGCACACCCTGGCGCGCCACCACCGCCCCCACGAGAAAGGAAGCGAGGCACTGCCCTTGCCCGCACCAGGCGTGACGGAGGAGGCTGCCGGCAAGGCCCGGGGCCGAGGACAGCAGGACGAGCCTCCCCTGCAGGACACAGCAGCCGCGCAGGAAGTGGAGCACACTGAGGTGGAGGACGTGCTGGAAGAGGCTGGAGAGCAGGTCCTCCCCCAGCAGGAGCCAAAATTCTCGGGAATCACACATCCCAGCCGAAGCAGGGAAGAACGAGGAGGCCTCCTGCCAGGGCTTGCATGCACAGTGACGAAGGCAGAGGTCTTGGCCTGACACTCGACCATGTAGGTCTTCTAGAGACACTTCGCCCTCCGCTCTTACCCATACACGCCGGGAGCACACCAAGCTAAAACTGTTCCGACGCGCGAGCAACATCATTTAACCTATACAACAATCTCAACGACAGTAACCTCAATAACAGCAATAAACAACACAGTCATTGATAAAATTCCAAATTGATTTGTTGATGTTCAATAAGACCAGTGACTGCAGTCTCAATACAATTTTCCTTGCAATTTTCCTTCTACACACTATGTATACTGCATAGTGGGTAGATCAAGGGAATGATGCTCACCATCCAAATTCTCCCTTTCCATGATATCTGCGATGCTCTTCCATGTATTGTTGGCTAGTTGTACTACATCCTTGTAGGAGGGCATTGTTGGATCACAGAGATTATACACACACATGTTGGCGCACAATTCAATAACTTCTCAGTGTCTTTGACTAAAAAATGGTGTTTTTCACGAGGCCTTTTCTTGAGAACGGAGACAACTTGTAGCAACAGTAGTGAGACAGCTTGTAGCAACAGTAGTGAGACAACTTGTAGCAACAGTAATGAGACAACTTGTAGCAACAGTAGTGAGACAACTTGTAGCAACAGTAGTGAGACAACTTGTAGCAACAGTAGTGAGATAACTTGTAGCAACAGTAGTGAGACAACTTGTAGCAACAGTAGTGAGACAACTTGTAGCAACAGTAGTGAGACAGCTTGTAGCAACAGTAGTGAGACAACTTGTAGCAACAGTAGTGAGACAACTTGTAGCAACAGTAGTGAGACAACTTGTAGCAACAGTAGAGACAACTTGTAGCAACAGTAGTGAGACAACTTGTAGCAACAGTAGTGAGACAACTTGTAGCAACAGTAGTGAGACAACTTGTAGCAACAGTAGTGAGACAACTTGTAGCAACAGTAGCGAGACAACTTGTAGCAACAGTAGTGAGACAACTTGTAGCAACAGTAGTGAGACAACTTGTAGCAACAGTAGTGAGACAACTTGTAGCAACAGTAGAGAGACAACTTGTAGCAACAGTAGTGAGACAACTTGTAGCAACAGTAGAGACAACTTGTAGCAACAGTAGTGAGACAACTTGTAGCAACAGTAGTGAGACAACTTGTAGCAACAGTAGTGAGACAACTTGTAGCAACAGTAGTGAGACAACTTGTAGCAACAGTAGAGAGACAACTTGTAGCAACAGTAGTGAGACAACTTGTAGCAACAGTAGTGAGACAACTTATAGCAACAGTAGTGAGACAACTTGTAGCAACAGTAGTGAGACAACTTGTAGCAACAGTGGAGAGACAACTTGTAGCAACAGTAGTGAGACAACTTATAGCAACAGTAGTGAGACAACTTGTAGCAACAGTAGTGAGACAACTTGTAGCAACAGTGGAGAGACAACTTGTAGCAACAGTAGTGAGACAACTTGTAGCAACAGTAGTGAGACAACTTGTAGCAACAGTAGAGAGACAACTTGTAGCAACAGTAGAGAGACAACTTGTAGCAACAGTAGTGAGACAACTTGTAGCAACAGTAGAGACAACTTGTAGCAACAGTAGTGAGACAACTTGTAACAACAGTAGTGAGACAACTTGTAGCAACAGTAGTGAGACAGCTTAAAGAGATAGTGAGGTAGTGAGATTTAGCTTAAAATGGGAAGTTGGAAAATTAAGTGGCAATAGGCATCGAATACCTAATTTCAGAAAGGCCAATTATGCGGGATTAAGAAGACACCTGGAGGTTATTAATAAGAGGTGTGGGATGGAGGAGCAGAAAGTGTCCCAGGACAAGGCGTTGTCAGGTGGAAAGGCCAATTATGAAGGATTAGGAAGGCACCTGGAGGTAATTGGCGCGGTCAGATATGGTAGTGAGGTCGAGGCTGAGGAGATAATTAGAGCGGTTAGACAGGGAAGTGAGGTCAGGGCTGAGGAGGTAATTAGAGAGGTTAGAAGGGGAAGTGAGGTCGGAGCTGAGGAGGATTATACCTCATTTGTAAGGAATATAATTGACGGACAGAAAAGAAATATTCCTTATAGGGAAATAAGGTCCAGAAAGAGTGATCCAAAATGGATGACCACCAAGTTAAAACACCACATTGGAGTAAAAAGAAACATTTATTTAAGGTTCAAGGCAGGATTGGTAAACAAAGAACAGTATAACGTGATGGCGAGGACAGTGAAGAAATTAACTCGAGTTGCTAAGAACAATTATGAGATTAAAGTAGCAGAACAAGCGAACAGGGACCCAAAGGGGTTCTATCAGGTTTATAAAACAAAGACAAGGGAATTAGTTGGGCCCTTAAGGTCAGGACAAGGTGAGGTCTTAAATACGGATGAGGATATGTGTAGGAGTCTAAATGATTATTTCTTAAGTGTTTTTACGGAGGAGGATACACAGACGATACCTGATAGTGAACAGATGTTCAAAGGAAGCGATGAGGAGAAACTCAAAGATATTGTGATAACTAGGGAAATGGTGGAAGAGGGTATAGAAAAAAATGAAAACATTTAAATCGCCAGGACCAGATGAAGTGTATCCCAGGGTATTAAAGGAATGCAAGGAGGTTGTTAGTGAGTCGTTAGTGCACATTTTTAGGAAATCGGTTGAGATAGGCGATGTGCCATTATTGTGGAGGAAAGGAAATGTTTTTCCCATATTTAAGAAGGGAGACAGAGGACTAAAGTCAAATTATCGACCCGTAAGTCTAACATCAGTGGTGGGTAAATTATTGGAATCTATTATTGCAAAAAACATTAGAGAGCACTTAGATAAACATAGTTTGATCAATGATTCACAACATGGATTCACCAAGGGTAGGTCATGTCTCACCAATTTATTGAGTTTTTATAGGAAAGTTTATGAGACGGCAGATAATGATAAGGATTATGATATAATATATTTGGACTTTAGTAAGGCATTTGACAAAGTACCACACGAGCGACTCTTAAATAAGGTTAGGGCTCATGGTATAGATGGGAAGGTTCTTCATTGGATCAGAGCTTGGCTAAGTAATAGGCAACAAAGGGTTACAATTAATGGTTCCAAATCTGAATGGGGACTGGTGACAAAGTGGAGTTCCACAAGGGTCTGTTTTGGGCCCATTACTATTTTTGATTTACATCAACGACTTGGATAGTGGGATTAGCAGTGATATCAGCAAGTTTGCTGATGATACTAAGTTAGGTAGGATTATTGGATCACAGTCTGACGTAAACATATTGCAGGGAGACTTAGATAAACTTAACGAGTGGGCAGTCAGATGGCAGATGGAATTTAATATTGATAAATGTAGCGTTATGAATGTTGGTAGAAAAAACCCTGGTAATAGATACACCATAAGCAATGTATCGCTGAAAAGATCAGAAGGTGAAAAAGATCTTGGAGTGAGGGTGAGCCCAGACCTCCGACCTAGAACAATGTATTGAGGCCAGAAATAGAGCTAATAGAGTATTAGGATTCATTACCAGAAGTGTTAAAAGTAGAAGTGCGGAAGTTATTCTAAAGCTTTATCTGCTCTAGTCAGCCTCACCTAGACTATGCAGTTCAGTTTTGGTCTCCATATTACAGGATGGATATAGTGTTGTTAGAAAAAGTGCAGAGAAGGATGACCAAAATGATACAAGGGATGCGTAACTTTAGTTATGAGAGGAGATTGAAGTTATTAAAATTACACTCACTCGAGAGACGCAGAGTAAGGGGCGATCTGATAGAAGTTTTTAAGTGGATAAAGGGATTTAATAAAGGAGAGGTAGGAAAAGTTCTTACGGCTTTTAACCAGGGTAGAACAAGAAGTAACGGATTCAAGCTGGAAAAGCGTAGATTTAGAAAGGAAATAGGGAAAAACTGGTTCACAAATAGGGTGGTGAATGAGTGGAATGGTCTCAGTAGACAGGTAGTTAGTGCGGAGTCATTAGGGAGCTTTAAAGGGGAGCTGGATAAGTTCATGGATGGGGATGAAAGGTGGATGTAGGTAGTGTTAGGTGACAGGAACTACCACGTGTAGGCCTCGCGGCCTCTTGTAGCTTCCTTATTTTCTTATGTTCTTATGTTCTTATGAGACAACTTGTAGCAACAGTAGTGAGACAACTTGTAGCAACAGTAGAGAGACAACTTGTAGCAACAGTAGTGAGACAACTTGTAGCAACAGTAGTGAGACAACTTGTAGCAACAGTAGTGAGACAACTTGTAGCAACAGTAGTGAGACAACTTGTAGCAACAGTGGAGAGACAACTTGTAGCAACAGTAGTGAGACAACTTGTAGCAACAGTAGTGAGACAACTTGTAGCAACAGTAGTGAGACAACTTGTAGCAACAGTGGAGAGACAACTTGTAGCAACAGTAGTGAGACAACTTGTAGCAACAGTAGAGAGACAACTTGTAGCAACAGTAGTGAGACAACTTGTAGCAACAGTAGTGAGACAACTTGTAGCAACAGTAGTGAGACAACTTGTAGCAACAGTAGTGAGACAACTTGTAGCAACAGTAGAGAGACAACTTGTAGCAACAGTAGAGAGACAACTTGTAGCAACAGTAGTGAGACAACTTGTAGCAACAGTAGAGACAACTTGTAGCAACAGTAGTGAGGCAACTTGTAGCAACAGTAGTGAGACAACTTGTAGCAACAGTAGAGAGACAACTTGTAGCAACAGTAGAGAGACAACTTGTAGCAACAGTAGAGAGACAACTTGTAGCAACAGTAGTGAGACAACTTGTAGCAACAGTAGGGAGACAACTTGTAGCAACAGTAGGGAGACAACTTGTAGCAACAGTAGTGAGACAACTTGTAGCAACAGTAGAGACAACTTGTAGCAACAGTAGTGAGACAACTTGTAGCAACAGTAGAGAGACAACTTGTAGCAACAGTAGTGAGACAACTTGTAGCAACAGTAGAGACAACTTGTAGCAACAGTAGTGAGACAACTTGTAGCAACAGTAGTGAGACAACTTGTAGCAACAGTAGTGAGACAACTTGTAGCAACAGTAGTGAGACAACTTGTAGCAACAGTAGTGAGACAACTTGTAGCAACAGTAGAGACAACTTGTAGCAACAGTAGAGAGACAACTTGTAGCAACAGTAGAGAGACAACTTGTAGCAACAGTAGTGAGACAACTTGTAGCAACAGTAGAGACAACTTGTAGCAACAGTAGTGAGACAACTTGTAGCAACAGTAGAGACAACTTGTAGCAACAGTAGAGAGACAACTTGTAGCAACAGTAGAGACAACTTGTAGCAACAGTAGAAAGACAACTTGAAGCAACAGTAGTGAGACAACTTGTAGCAACAGTAGAGAGACAACTTCTAGCAACAGTAGTGAGACAACTTCTAGCAACAGTAGTGAGACAACTTGTAGCAACAGTAGTGAGACAACTTGTAGCAACAGTAGAGAGACAACTTGTAGCAACAGTAGAGAGACAACTTGTAGCAACAGTAGTGAGACAGCTTGTAGCAACAGTAGTGAGACAACTTGTAGCAACAGTAGTGAGACAACTTGTAGCAACAGTAGAGACAACTTGTAGCAACAGTAGAGAGACAACTTGTAGCAACAGTAGTGAGACAACTTGTAGCAACAGTAGGACAACTTGTAGCAACAGTAGAGAGACAACTT
>JACEEZ010004406.1:357122-359622 GCA_016584305.1 Chionoecetes opilio | reverse complement strand
CCTTGAGTGAAATATGTGTGAAAAAAAAACGAAATACTCATACAAAGTACATTAATACGAACCTTTCTTTTTTGTTTACATGAGATCGGCTGAGCCACAAATTCTCAGAAAAATAAACGTATCTGCCCCCCATAAAAAATAAATGGGAGTGCTCCAAACTTAATACAAACATTATATATTTTCTTGTTAACAAAGTTATAAAGGAAAAAAAATCTGAGCGCCTTATAGAAGGATTGTGTTGACTTGATTGTTGTTCAAGGAAAACTACCGCATGTAACACACACACACACACACACACACACACACACACACACACACACACACACATATACACACACAAACAAACAGTAAACAAACATGCAGACATTAGTACACACCATACAGGCGGGTGTTGTCATAGTCCCTCAGATGACGTCATCACCTTGCACGCAGTCTATCACAAGTACACTACATAATTAATCTTAGTTGCAAATCTACCCAGAAAACGATAACATTCCTCATAATTCACAGCAACTTAAGTGGTACTGCAAACTCAAATTTCCTTAACCCCTTGAGACCCAGAACGTAATTTCCATTGTAATTTGGCTACCATTAAACGATTTTTTGTGAATATAATCAATATTTTATAGATATGACCTGTTTACTATTCTTGTCGACTAACTAATTTGGTATATTCAGTTACTTTTCGTAATTTTATGGCTAACAACAGACAATTTTTTATAGCAAAGGAAAAATCGAGGAGCGAAGGTGTTAATTCCAATGATCTGAAACTCGAGAAATGCCAGTGGTAGCTGGCAGTTTTAACTCAAAGGTTGGTCTACTGTGTTTTGCTCCGCGACTAATATTTTTCATAAATTAATTTCGCGATAAACATTGATGCACCGCATCTGAATACCAAAAAATATAGTTCTTCTGTTGTTCTACTAATTATATGGATGACATGCATTACGATGGAACGTTCTATAATAGCAATTTAATGCAAATTACTCGCCTCGAGTAGCAAAGCTTAATATATTTTTTACATGTATATTGTGGCATGTAAAATTTGGGCGATGTTCACACTGTTTTCTAAGACAGTACTGCTGCGTCTGGCAAACGCTTGTCAAAATACAATAAGCAATGCCTTGGAAAAACGAAGAATAAAGAATGCCGAAATCGGCTTGTTGCTGCGACAATGTAGGTTATAATTGTGGAGGCGACACGCCGCGGCGGGGAGTGGTGGGCGGGGAGATTGTGGCGGGGAGATTGAATCAAAACATTACGACTTCACGCGTCGACTCATTGCACTTCCAGGCTTTCTATCTGATTGATACACAATAATAACAGGAAAATATGACTGCCTAGGTATAGATAACTTCTAAACATACGTTATTGACTATATAATATCATAGAGTAACATTTACCTCGCCTCCTCAACTATAACCTACTTGGTTATTTAGTTATATACAATGTTTTACAGAATCAGGCTTCTATACAATATACATATAGAAGAAAATCGTTCTTAATATTATACTTGTGTGTTTTAAGTGCAGTGGAATAAGCCCATATTTTTCTTTCAAGTTGACCAACTTTTCACCAAATTGTGAGTTAAAACTGCCAGCGACCACTGGCATTTCGGAGTTGCAGTTCTCTCTAATTGAGTGCGTCCCGCCTTAGTTTACGCCTCTCGAGACAAACTTACTACCTATAACTCTTACACCTACAACTCTTAGAACACCACTAATACCTCACAGTAATGTACGCTATCTCAAGCAGGCACTTCCTCCATAAACCAATTTGAATATCTCAGAGAAAATGTATAAATGACCAATTAGCCTATCAAAACATACACACATACACACATACACACGTCTGCTTTATAAACACTCGCTTCAGTACTGGCGTATCTAAGGAACAAAGTTAACCCCTTGAGACCCAGCACGTAATTTCCTTTGTAATTTGACTACCATTAGACGTTTTTTAGTTAACATAAGCAATATTTTATCGATATGACCCGTCTAGTATCCTTGTCGACTAACTCATTTGATGTATTAAGCTACTTTTCGTAATTTTATGACTCGACAACATACGATTTTTTATAGCCAAGGAAAGATCTGGGCGTGAAAGAGATAAAATGAACAACACATCTACTAAATCCTGAACAAACACCAAACGACACGCATCCGGGGAAAGCCAACGTAGCAAAACACACACCGTTCCTTGCTCCGCTGAACGTTGCGTCATGGAGATATATATAGGCACTCTTGCTTCCTTATTTCCAAGATGGGTTTGTATTGGCAGCACGAGGACTGTTGACGTAAAAAAAAAACATGCTCTAACGCAACGCTGTACGCAAGTCAGGGAGGGAGTCATGAGGGGCAAGGCTTTTCATTAACCACTTCACGCCCAGATCTTTCCTTTGCTATAAAAAATCGTATGTTGTTAGCCATAAAATTACGCAAAGTAACTGAATATACCAAATTAGCTAGTCGACAAGAATAATAAACAGGTCATATCTATA